>CATQIS010000033.1:0-135625 GCA_958296335.1 Urtica urens | reverse complement strand
AACAGTTAAAGTTACGTTTTGACAAGTTAAAGTTACGTTTTGACAAGTTAAAGTAGGTTTATTACAAGTTAAAGTACGTTTTTTACATGGTAAAATACGTTTTTGACATGTTGAAGTACGTTTTTTTAAAGTTAAAGTAAGTGTTTTACAAGTTCAAGTACGTTTTTTACAAGTTAAAGTACATTTTTTACCAGTTAAAGTAACGTTTTAACAACTTAAAGTTACGTTTTGACACATTAAAATTACATTTTGACAAGTGAAAGTACATTTTTTACAAGTTAAATTTACGTTTTGATAAGTTTAATTATGTTTTTTACAAGTTAAAGTACGTTTTTTACAAGATAAAGTTTCGTTGTGACTGGTAAAATTACGTTTTTCTTAAGTTAAAGTACGTTTTTAACAAGTTAAACTTACGTTTTGACAAGTTAAAGTTACGTTTTGACAAGTTAAAGTAGGTTTTTTACAAGTTAAAGTATGTTTTTAACAAGTTGAAGTTACGTTTTGACAAGTTAAAGTTACATTTTGACACGTTAAAATACGTTTTTTACACGTTAAAGTACGTTTTTTACAAGTTGAAGTACGTTTTTTACATGTTAAAGTACGTGTTTTACAAGTTGAAGTATGTTTTTTACAAGTTAAAGTACGTTTTGACACATTAAAATTACATTTTGACAAGTTAAAATACGTTTTTTACAAGTTAAAGTACGTTTTTAACAAGTTAAACTTACGTTTTGACAAGTTAAAGTTACGTTTTGACAAGTTAAAGTAGGTTTTTTACAAGTTAAAGTACGTTTTAACAAGTTAAAGTTATGTTTTGACACGTTAAAGTTACATTTTGACACGTTAAAATACGTTTTTTACAAGTTAAAGTACGTTTTTTACAACTTGAAGTACGCTTTTTACAAATAAAGTACGTTTTTAAATAGTTAAATTTACGTTTTGACAAGTTAACGTTACATTTTGACAAGTTAAATTACGTTTGTTACAAGTTAAAATACATTTTTAACAAGTTAAAGTTATGTTTCGACAAGTTAAAGTTACATTTTGACAAATTAAAATACATTTTTTACAAGTTATAATACGTTTTTTAAAAGTTGAAGTACGTTTTTTACAAGTTATAGTAAGAGTTTTACAAGTTAAAGTAAATTTTATACAAGTTAAAGTTATGTTTTAATAAGTTAAAGTTACGTGTTTACACATTAAAATTACGTTTTGACAAGTTATAGTTCCGTTTTGATAAGTTTAATTATGTTTTTCACAAGTTAAAGTACATTTTGACACGTTAAAGTTACATTTTAACATGTTAAAATACGTTTTTTACAAGTTAAAGTACATTTTTGACAAGTTAAAGTTATGTTTTAACAACTTAAAGTTATGTTTTTACACATTAAAATTACATTTTGACAGGTTAAAGTACGTTTTTTACAAGTTAAAGTACGTTTTTAACAAGTTAAAGTTACGTTTTGACAAGTTAAAGTACGTTTTTTACAAGTTAAAGTACGTTTTTTACAGGTTAAAGTTACGTTTTGACAAGTTAAAGTACGTTTTTGAAAAGTTAAAATTACATTTTGACACGTTAAAGTACGATTTTTACAAGTTAAACTACGTTTTTAACAAGTTAAACTTACGTTTTGACAAATTAAATTTACGTTTTGACAAGTTTAATTAGGTTTTTTACAAGTTAAAGTACGTTTTTTACATGTTGAAGTACGATTTTACAAGTTAAATTCCATTTGTTACAAGTTAAACCACATTTTGTACAAGTTAAAGTATGTTTTTTACAAGTTAATGTATGTTTTTAAAAAGTTAAAGTTACGTTTTGACAAGTTAAAGTTATGTTTTGACAAGTTAAAGTAGGTTTTTTACAAGTTAAATTTACGTTTTGACAAGTTAAAGTACGTTTTAGACAGGCTAAAGTACGTTTTTTACATGTTAAAGTACGTTTTGAACAAGTTAAAGTTACGTTTTGACAAGTTAAATTTACGTTTTTTATTAGAAGTTAAAGTACGTTTTTTACAAGTTGAAGAACGTTTTTACAAGTTAAAGGTCATTTGTTACAAGTTAAACCACATTTTTGACAAGTTAAATTACATTTTTTACAAGTTAATGTATCTTTTTAACAAGTTAAACTCACGTTTTTACAAGTTAAAGCTACGTTTTGACAAGTTAATGTAGGTTTTTACAAGTTAAAGTTACGTTTTGACAAGTTAAAGTTACGTTTTGACAAGTTAAAGTACGTTTTTAACAAGTTAAACTCACGTTTTGACAAGTTAAAATTACGTTTTCACAAGTTAATGAAGGTTTTTAGAAGTTAAAGTTACGTTTTGACAAGTTAAAGTAGGTTTTTTACAAGTTAAAGTACGTTTTTGACAAGTTAAAGTACGTTTTTAACAAGTTAAAGTTACGTTTTGACAAGTTAAAGTTACGCTTTTACAAGTTAAAGTACGTTTTTAACAAGTTAAATTTACGTTTTGACAAGTTAAAGTTACATTTTAACATGTTAAAATACGTTTTTTACAAATTAAAGTACGTTTTTTACAAGTTGAAGTACGTTTTTTACAAGTTAAAGTACGTGTTTTACAAGTTGAAGTGCGTTCTTTACAAGTTAAAGTACATTTTTTACAAGTTAAAGTTACGTTTTAAGTTACGTTTTGACAAATTAATATTACATTTTGACAAGTTAAAGTACGTTTTTTACAAGATAAAGTTACGTTTTCACAAGTTAAACTACATTTTTAACAAGTTAAAATTACGTTTTGACAAATTAAAGTTACATTTTGATAAGTTAAAGTAAGATTTTTACAAGTTAAATTACGTTTTTTACAAGTTGAAGTACGTTTTTACAAGTTAATGTCCATTTGTTACAAGTTAAACCACATTTTTGACAAATTAAAGTACGTTTTTTACTAGTTACTGTATGTTTTTAACAAGTTAAACTTACGTTTTGACAAGTTAAAGTAGGTTTTTTACAAGTTAAAGGTACGTTTTGACAAGTTAAAGTACCTTTTTTACAAGTTAAAGTACGTTTTTTAGAAGTTAAAGTACGTTTTGAACCAGTTAAAGTTAGGTTTTGACAAGCTAAATTACGTTTTTTACAGGTTAAAGTTACGTTTTAACAACTTAAATTTACGTTTTGACAAATTAAAATTACATTTTGACAAGTTATGGTACGTTGTTTACAAGTTAAAGTATGTTGTTTACAAGTTAAAGTTACGTGTTTATAAGTTTAATTATGTTTTTTATAAGTTAAAGTACGTTTTTTACGAAATAAATTTTGGTTGTGACAAGTAAAATTAAGTTTTTTAAAAGTTAAAGTACGTTTTCAACAAGTTAAAGTTACGTTTTGACAAGTTAAAGTTACGTTTTGACAAGTTAAATTAGGTTTTTTACAAGTTAAAGTACGTTTTAACAAGCTAAAGTTACTCTTTGATAAGTTAAAGTAGGTTTTTTACAAGTTAAAGTACGTTTTAACAAGTTAAAGTTACGTTTTGACAAGTTAAAGTTACATTTTGACAAGTTAAAATACGTTTTATACAAGGTAAAGTACGTTTTTTACAAGTTGAAGTACGTTTTTTACAAGTTAAAGTAAGTGTTTTACAAGTTGAAGTACGTTTTTTACAAGTTAAAGTACATTTTTTACCAGTTAAAGTTACGTTTTAACAACTTAAAGTTACGTTTTGACACATTAAAATTACATTTTGACAAGTTAAAATACGTTTTTTATAAGTTAAAGTTACGTTTTGACAAGTTAAATTACGTTTTTAACAAGTTAAACTTACGTTTTGAGAAATTCAAGTTACTTTTGACAAGTTAAAGTAGGTTTTTTACAAGTTAAACTACGTTTTTTACAAGTTGAAGTACGTTTTTACAAGTTAAAGTACATTTGTTACAAGCTAAACCACATTTTTGACAAATTAAAGTACGTTTTTTACACGTTAATGTACGTTTTTAACAAGCTAAACTCACGTTTTGACAAGTTAATATAGGTTTTTTACAAGTTAAAGTTACGTTTTGACAAGTTAAAGTACGTTTTTTACAAGTTAAAGTACGTTTTTCACAAGTTAAAGTACGTTTTGAACAAGTTAAAGTTACGTTTTGCAAGTTAAAGTTACATTTTGACACGTTAAAATACGTTTTATACAAGTTAAAGTACGTTTTTTACAAGTTGAAGTACGTTTTTTACAAGTTAAAGTATGTGTTTTATAAGTTGAAGTACGTTTTTTACAAGTTAAAGTTCATTTTTTACCAGTTAAAGTTACGTTTTAACAAATTAAAGTTACGTTTTGACACATTACATTTTGACAAGTTAAAGTACATTTCTTACCAGTTAAAGTTTCGTTTTAACAACTTAAAATTACATTTTGACAAGTTAAAGTACGTTTTTTATAAGTTAAAGTTACGTTTTGACAAGTTAAATTACGTTTTTAACAGGTTAATCTTACGTTTTTACAAATTAAAGTTACGTTTTGACAAGTTAAAGTAGGTTTTTTACAAGTTAAAATACGTTTTTTACATGAAGTACCTTTTTACAAGTTAAAGTACATTGTTTTATAGTTAAACAAAATTTTTGACAACTTAAAGTATGTTTTTTACAAGTTAATGTATGTTTTTAACAAGTTAAACTCACGTTTTGACAAGTTAAAGTTACGTTTTCACAAGTTAATGTAGGTTTTTTACAAGTTAAAGTAACGTTTGACAAATTAAAGTACTTTTTTTTACAAGTTAAAGTACGGTTTTTACAAGTTAAAGTACGTTTTGATCAAGTTAAAGTTACGTTTTGACAACTTAAAGTTACATTTTGACATGTTTAAATACGTTTTTTACAAGTTAAAGTACGTTTTTTACAAGGTGAAGTACGTTTTTTACAAGATAAAGTAAGTGTTTTACAAGTTGAAGTACATTTTTTACAAGTTAAAGTACATTTTTTACCAGTTAAAGTTACGTTTTAACAACTTTAAGTTACGTTTTGACACATTATAATTACATTTTGACAAGTTAAATTAAGTTTTTTATAAGTTAAAGTTACGTTTTGACAAGTTAAATTACTTTTTTAACAAGTTAATCTTACGTTTTAAGAAATTAAAGTTACGTTTTGACAAGTCAAAGTAGGTTTTTTACAAGTTAAAGTACATTTTTTACAAGTTGAAGTACGTTTTTACAAGTTTTAGTACATTTGTTTATAGTTAAACCACATTTTTGACAAGTTAAAGTATATTATTTACAAGTTAATGTATGTTTTTAACAAGTTAAACTCATGTTTTGACAAGTGAAAGTTACGTTTTGAAAAGTTAATGTTGGTTTTTTACAAGTTAAAGTTATGTTTTGATAAGTTAAAGTACATTTTTTACAAATTAAAGTACGTTTTTTACCAATTAAAGTACGTTTTTAACAAGTTAAAGTTACGTTTTGACAAGTTAAACTTACGTTTTGACAAATTAAAGTTACGTTTTGACAAGTTAAAGTAGGTTTTTTACAAGTTAAAGTCCATTTGTTACAAGTTAAAGTCCATTTGTTACAAGTTAAACCACATTTTTGAAAAGTTAAAGTACGTTTTTTACAAGTTAATGTATGTTATTAACAAGTTAAACTTACGATTTGACAAGTTAAATTTACGTTTTGACCAGTTAAAGTAGGTTTTTTACAAGTTAAAGTACGTTTTTTACAAGTTAAAGTTACGTTTTTTACAAGTTAAAGTACGTTTTTTACAAGTTAAAGTACGTTTTTAACAAGTTAAAGTTACGTTTTGACAAGTTAAAGTAGATTTTATACAAGTTAAAGTACTCTTTTAACATGTTAAATTTACGTGTTGACAAGTTAAAGTTACATTTTAACACGTTAAAATACGTTTTTTACAAATTAAAGTACGTTTTTTACAAGTTGAAGTACGTTTTTACAAGTTAAAGTACGTGTTTTACAAGTTGAAGTGCGTTCTTTACATGTTAAAGTACATTTATTACAAGTTAAAGTTACGTTTTAAATTACGTTCTGACATATTAAAATTACATTTTGACAAGTTAAAGTACGTTTTTACAAGTTAAAATTACGGTTTGACAAGTTAAACTACATTTTTGAAAAGTTAAACTTACGTTTTGACAAATTAAAGTTACATTTTTGACAAGTTAAACTTACATTTTTTACAAGTTGAAGTACGTTTTTACAAGTTAAAGTTACGTTTTAAGTTACGTTTTGACAAATTAATATTACATTTTGACAAGTTAAAGTACGTTTTTTACAAGATAAAGTTACGTTTTCACAAGTTAAACTACATTTTGTACAAGTTAAAGTATGTTTTTTACAAGTTAATGTATGTTTTTAAAAAGTTAAAGTTACGTTTTGACAAGTTAAAGTTACGTTTTGACAAGTTAAAGTAGGTTTTTTACAAGTTAAAGTACGTTTTTTACAAGTTAAAGTACGTTTTTAACAAGTTAAAGTTACGTTTTGACAAGTTAAAGTTACGTTTTTACAAGTTAAAGTACGTTTTTAACAAGTTAAATTTACGTTTTGACAAGTTAAAGTTACATTTTAACATGTTAAAATACGTTTTTTACAAATTAAAGTACGTTTTTTACAAGTTGAAGTACGTTTTTTACAAGTTAAAGTACATGTTTTACAAGTTGAAGTGCGTTCTTTACAAGTTAAAGTACATTTTTTACAAGTTAAAGTTACGTTTTAAGTTACGTTTTGACAAATTAATATTACATTTTGACAAGTTAAAGTACGTTTTTTACAAGATAAAGTTACGTTTTCACAAGTTAAACTACATTTTTAACAAGTTAAAATTACGTTTTTACAAATTAAAGTTACATTTTGATAAGTTAAAGTAAGATTTTTACAAGTTAAATTACGTTTTTTACAAGTTGAAGTACCTTTTTACAAGTTAATGTCCATTTGTTACAAGTTAAACCACATTTTTGACAAATTAAAGTACGTTTTTTACTAGTTACTGTATGTTTTTAACAAGTTAAACTTACGTTTTGACAAGTTAAAGTAGGTTTTTTACAAGTTAAAGGTACGTTTTGACAAGTTAAAGTACCTTTTTTACAAGTTAAAGTACGTTTTTTAGAAGTTAAAGTACGTTTTGAACCAGTTAAAGTTATGTTTTGACAAGCTAAATTACGTTTTTTACAAGTTAAAGTTACGTTTTAACAACTTAAATTTACGTTTTGACAAATTAAAATTACATTTTGACAAGTTATGGTACGTTGCTTACAAGTTAAAGTATGTTGTTTACAAGTTAAAGTTACGTGTTTATAAGTTTAATTATGTTTTTTATAAGTTAAAGTACGTTTTTTACAAAATAAATTTTGGTTGTGACAAGTAAAATTAAGTTTTTTAAAAGTTAAAGTACGTTTTCAAAAAGTTAAACTCACGTTTTGACAAGTTAAAGTTACGTTTTCACAAGTTAATGTAGGTTTTTTACAAGTTAAAGTAACGTTTTGACAAATTAAAGTACTTTTTTTTACAAGTTAAAGTACGGTTTTTACAAGTTAAAGTACGTTTTGATCAAGTTAAAGTTACGTTTTGACAACTTAAAGTTACATTTTGACATGTTTAAATACGTTTTTTACAAGTTAAAGTACGTTTTTTACAAGGTGAAGTACGTTTTTTACAAGATAAAGTAAGTGTTTTACAAGTTGAAGTACATTTTTTACGATTTAAAGTACATTTTTTACCAGTTAAAGTTACGTTTTAACAACTTTAAGTTACGTTTTGACACATTATAATTACATTTTGACAAGTTAAATTAAGTTTTTTATAAGTTAAAGTTACGTTTTGACAAGTTAAATTACTTTTTTAACAAGTTAATCTTACGTTTTAAGAAATTAAAGTTACGTTTTGACAAGTCAAAGTAGGTTTTTTACAAGTTAAAGTACATTTTTTACAAGTTGAAGTACGTTTTTACAAGTTTTAGTACATTTGTTTATAGTTAAACCACATTTTTGACAAGTTAAAGTATATTATTTACAAGTTAATGTATGTTTTTAACAAGTTAAACTCATGTTTTGACAAGTGAAAGTTACGTTTTGAAAAGTTAATGTAGGTTTTTTACAAGTTAAAGTTATGTTTTGATAAGTTAAAGTACATTTTTTACAAATTAAAGTACGTTTTTTACCAATTAAAGTACGTTTTTAACAAGTTAAAGTTACGTTTTGACAAATTAAAGTTACGTTTTGACAAGTTAAAGTAGGTTTTTTACAAGTTAAAGTCCATTTGTTACAAGTTAAAGTCCATTTGTTACAAGTTAAACCACATTTTTGAAAAGTTAAAGTACGTTTTTTACAAGTTAATGTATGTTATTAACAAGTTAAACTTACGATTTGACAAGTTAAATTTACGTTTTGACCAGTTAAAGTAGGTTTTTTACAAGTTAAAGTACGTTTTTTACAAGTTAAAGTTACGTTTTTTACAAGTTAAAGTACGTTTTTTACAAGTTAAAGTACGTTTTTAACAAGTTAAAGTTACGTTTTGACAAGTTAAAGTAGATTTTTTACAAGTTAAAGTACGCTTTTAACATGTTAAATTTACGTGTTGACAAGTTAAAGTTACATTTTAACACGTTAAAATACGTTTTTTACAAATTAAAGTACGTTTTTTACAAGTTGAAGTACGTTTTTACAAGTTAAAGTACGTGTTTTACAAGTTGAAGTGCGTTCTTTACATGTTAAAGTACATTTTTTACAAGTTAAAGTTACGTTTTAAATTACGTTCTGACATATTAAAATTACATTTTGACAAGTTAAAGTACGTTTTTACAAGTTAAAATTACGGTTTGACAAGTTAAACTACATTTTTGAAAAGTTAAACTTACGTTTTGACAAATTAAAGTTACATTTTTGACAAGTTAAACTTACATTTTTTACAAGTTGAAGTACGTTTTTACAAGTTAAAGTTACGTTTTAACTTACGTTCTGACAAATTAATATTACATTTTGACAAGTTAAAGTACGTTTTTTACAAGATAAAGTTACGTTTTCACAAGTTAAACTACATTTTTAACAAGTTAAAATTACGTTTTGACAAATTAAAGTTACATTTTGATAAGTTAAAGTAAGATTTTTACAAGTTAAATTACGTTTTTTACAAGTTGAAGTACCTTTTTACAAGTTAATGTCCATTTGTTACAAGTTAAACCAAATTTTTGACAAATTAAAGTACGTTTTTTACTAGTTACTGTATGTTTTTAACAAGTTAAACTTACGTTTTGACAAGTTAAAGTAGGTTTTTTACAAGTTAAAGGTACGTTTTGACAAGTTAAAGTACCTTTTTTACAAGTTAAAGTACGTTTTTTAGAAGTTAAAGTACGTTTTGAACCAGTTAAAGTTATGTTTTGACAAGCTAAATTACGTTTTTTACAAGTTAAAGTTACGTTTTAACAAGTTAAATTTACGTTTTGACAAATTAAAATTACATTTTGACAAGTTATGGTACGTTGCTTACAAGTTAAAGTATGTTGTTTACAAGTTAAAGTTACGTGTTTATAAGTTTAATTATGTTTTTTATAAGTTAAAGTACGTTTTTTACAAAATAAATTTTGGTTGTGATAAGTAAAATTAAGTTTTTTAAAAGTTAAAGTACGTTTTCAACAAGTTAAACTCACGTTTTGACAAGTTAAAGTTACGTTTTGACAAGTTAAAGTAGGTTTTTTACAAGTTAAAGTACGTTTTAACAAGCTAAAGTTACTCTTTGATAAGTTAAAGTAGGTTTTTTACAAGTTAAAGTACGTTTTAACAAGTTAAAGTTACGTTTTGACAAGTTAAAGTTACATTTTGACAAGTTTAAATACGTTTTATACAAGGTAAAGTACGTTTTTTACAAGTTGAAGTACGTTTTTTACAAGTTAAAGTAAGTGTTTTACAAGTTGAAGTACGTTTTTTACAAGTTAAAGTACATTTTTTACCAGTTAAAGTTACGTTTTAAACAAGTTAAACTTACGTTTTGAGAAATTCAAGTTACTTTTGACAAGTTAAAGTAGGTTTTTTACAAGTTAAACTACGTTTTTTACAAGTTGAAGTACGTTTTTACAAGTTAAAGTACATTTGGTACAAGCTAAACCATATTTTTGACAAATTAAAGTACGTTTTTTACACGTTAATGTACGTTTTTAACAAGCTAAACTCACGTTTTGACAAGTTAATATAGGTTTTTTACAAGTTAAAGTTACGTTTTGACAAGTTAAAGTACGTTTTTTACAAGTTAAAGTACGTTTTTCACAAGTTAAAGTACGTTTTGAACAAGTTAAAGTTACGTTTTGCAAGTTAAAGTTACATTTTGACACGTTAAAATACGTTTTATACAAGTTAAAGTACGTTTTTTACAAGTTGAAGTACGTTTTTTACAAGTTAAAGTATGTGTTTTATAAGTTGAAGTACGTTTTTTACAAGTTAAAGTTCATTTTTTACCAGTTAAAGTTACGTTTTAACAAATTAAAGTTACGTTTTGACACATTACATTTTGACAAGTTAAAGTACATTTCTTACCAGTTAAAGTTTCGTTTTAACAACTTAAAATTACATTTTGACAAGTTAAAGTACGTTTTTTATAAGTTAAAGTTACGTTTTGACAAGTTAAATTACGTTTTTAACAGGTTAATCTTACGTTTTTACAAATTAAAGTTACGTTTTGACAAGTTAAAGTAGGTTTTTTACAAGTTAAAATACGTTTTTTACATGTTGAAGTACCTTTTTACAAGTTAAAGTACATTGTTTTATAGTTAAACAAAATTTTTGACAACTTAAAGTATGTTTTTTACAAGTTAATGTATGTTTTTAACAAGTTAAACTCACGTTTTGACAAGTTAAAGTTACGTTTTCACAAGTTAATGTAGGTTTTTTACAAGTTAAAGTAACGTTTTGACAAATTAAAGTACTTTTTTTTACAAGTTAAAGTACGGTTTTTACAAGTTAAAGTACGTTTTGATCAAGTTAAAGTACGTTTTGATCAAGTTAAAGTTACGTTTTGACAACTTAAAGTTACATTTTGACATGTTTAAATACGTTTTTTACAAGTTAAAGTACGTTTTTTACAAGTTGAAGTACGTTTTTTACAAGATAAAGTAAGTGTTTTACAAGTTGAAGTACATTTTTTACAAGTTAAAGTACATTTTTTACCAGTTAAAGTTACGTTTTAACAACTTTAAGTTACGTTTTGACACATTATTATTACATTTTGACAAGTTAAATTAAGTTTTTTATAAGTTAAAGTTACGTTTTGACAAGTTAAATTACTTTTTTAACAAGTTAATCTTACGTTTTAAGAAATTAAAGTTACGTTTTGACAAGTCAAAGTAGGTTTTTTACAAGTTAAAGTACATTTTTTACAAGTTGAAGTACGTTTTTACAAGTTTTAGTACATTTGTTTATAGTTAAACCACATTTTTGACAAGTTAAAGTATATTACTTACAAGTTAATGTATGTTTTTAACAAGTTAAACTCATGTTTTGACAAGTGAAAGTTACGTTTTGAAAAGTTAATGTAGGTTTTTTACAAGTTAAAGTTACGTTTTGATAAGTTAAAGTACATTTTTTACAAATTAAAGTACGTTTTTTACCAATTAAAGTACGTTTTTAACAAGTTAAAGTTACGTTTTGACAAGTTAAACTTACGTTTTGACAAATTAAAGTTACGTTTTGACAAGTTAAAGTAGGTTTTTTACAAGTTAAAGTCCATTTGTTACAAGTTAAAGTCCATTTGTTACAAGTTAAACCACATTTTTGAAAAGTTAAAGTACGTTTTTTACAAGTTAATGTATGTTATTAACAAGTTAAACTTACGATTTGACAAGTTAAATTTACGTTTTGACCAGTTAAAGTAGGTTTTTTACAAGTTAAAGTACGTTTTTTACAAGTTAAAGTTACGTTTTTTACAAGTTAAAGTACGTTTTTTACAAGTTAAAGTACGTTTTTAACAAGTTAAAGTTACGTTTTGACAAGTTAAAGTAGATTTTTTACAAGTTAAAGTACGCTTTTAACATGTTAAATTTACGTATTGACAAGTTAAAGTTACATTTTAACACGTTAAAATACGTTTTTAACAAATTAAAGTACGTTTTTTACAAGTTGAAGTACGTTTTTACAAGTTAAAGTACGTGTTTTACAAGTTGAAGTGCGTTCTTTACATGTTAAAGTACATTTTTTACAAGTTAAAGTTACGTTTTAAATTACGTTCTGACATATTAAAATTACATTTTGACAAGTTAAAGTACGTTTTTACAAGTTAAAATTACGGTTTGACAAGTTAAACTACATTTTTGACAAGTTAAACTTACGTTTTGACAAATTAAAGTTACATTTTTGACAAGTTAAACTTACATTTTTTACAAGTTGAAGTACGTTTTTACAAGTTAAAGTCCAGTTGTTACAAGTTAAACCACATTTTTAACATGTTAAAGTACGTTTTTTACTAGTTAATGTATGTTTTTAACAAGTTAAACTTACGTTTTGACAAGTTAAAGTAGGTTTTTCACAAGTTAAAGTTACGTTTTGACAAGTTAAAGTACCTTTTTTACAAGTTAAAGTACGTTTTTTAGAATTTAAAGTACGTTTTGAACAAGTTAAAGTTACGTTTTGACAAGTTAAAGTTACATTTTGACACGTTAAAATACGTATTATACAAGTTAAAGTACGTTTTTTACAAGTTGAAGTACCTTTTTACAAGTTAAAATACATTTTTTTATAGTTAAACAACATTTTTGACAACTTAAAGTATGTTTTTTACAAGTTAATGTATGTTTTTAACAAGTTAAACTCACGTTTTGACAAGTTAAAGTTACGTTTTGACAAATTAATGTAGGTTTTCTACAAGTTAAAGTTACGTTTTGACAAATTAAAGTACGTTTTTTACAAGTTAAAATACGTTTTTTACAAGTTAAAGTACGTTTTGATCAAGTTAAAGTTACGCTTTGACAAGTTAAAGTTACATTTTGACATGTTTAAATACGTTTTTTACAAGTTAAAGTACGTTTTTTACAAGTTGAAGTACGTTTTTTACAAGATAAAGTAAGTGTTTTACAAGTTGAAGAGCATTTTTTACAAGTTAAAGTACATTTTTTACTAGTTAAAGTTACGTTTTAACAACTTTAAGTTACGTTTTGATACATTATAATTACATTTTGACAAGTTAAATTAAGTTTTTTATAACTTAAAGTTACGTTTTGACAAGTTAAATTACGTTTTTAACAAGTTAATATTACGTTTTTACAAATTAAAATTACGTTTTTACAAGTTAAAGTAGGTTTTTTACAAGTTAAAGTACGTTTTGTACAAGTTGAAGTACGTTTTTACAAGTTAAAGTACATTTGTTTATAGATAAACCATATTTTTGACAAGTTAAAGTATATTTTTTACAAGTTAATGTACGTTTTTAACAAGTTAAACTCACGTTTTGACAAGTGAAAGTTACGTTTTGAAAAGTTAATGTAGGTTTTTTACAAGTTAAAGTTACGTTTTGACAAGTTAAAGTACATTTTTTACAAGTTAAAGTTACGTTTTGACAAGTTAAACTTATGTTTTGACAACTTAAAGTACGTTTTTAACAAGTTAAATTTACGTTTTGACAAGTTAAACTACGTTTTTAGCAAGTTAAACTTACGTTTTGACAAATTAAAGTTACGTTTTGACAAGTTAAAGTAGGTTTTTTACAAGTTAAAGTACGTTTTGAACAAGTTGAAGTACGTTTTTACAAGTTAAAGTCCATTTGTTACAAGTTAAACCACAATTTTGAAAATTTAAAGTACGTTTTTTACAAGTTAATGTATGTTTTTAACAAGTTAAACTTACGTTTTGACAAGTTAAACTTACGTTTTGACAAGTTAAATTTACGTTTTGACCAGTTAAAGTAGGTTTTTTACAAGTTAAAGTACGTTTTTTACAAGTTAAAGTACGTTTTTAATAAGTTAAAGTTACGTTTTGACAAGTTAAAGTTACGTTTTTACAAGTTAAAGTACATTTTTAACAAGTTAAATTTACGTTTTGACAAGTTAAAGTTACATTTTAACACGTTAAAATACGTTTTTTACAAATTAAAGTACGTTTTTTACAAGTTGAAGTACGTTTTTACAAGTTAAAGTACGTGTTTTACAAGTTGAGTTGCGTTCTTTACATGTTAAAGTACATTCTTTACAAGTTAAAGTTACGTTTTAAATTACGTTTTGACATATTAAAATTACATTTTGACAAGTTAAAGTACGTTTTTTACAAAGTAAAGTTACGTTTTGACAAATTAAAGTTACATTTTGATAAGTTAAAGTAAGATTTTTACAAGTTAAAGTACGTTTTTTACAAGTTGAAGTACGTTTTTACAAGTTAAAGTCCATTTGTTACAAGTTAAACCACATTTTTGACAAGTTAATGTACGTTTTTTACTAGTTAATGTATGTTTTTCACAAGTTAAAGTTACGTTTTGACAAGTTAAAGTACCTTTTTTACAAGTTAAAGTACGTTTTTTAGAAGTTAAAGTACGTTTTGAACAAGTTAAAGTTACGTTTTGACAAGTTAAAGTTACATTTTGACACGTTAAAATACGTTTTATAAAAAGTTAAAGTATGTTTTTTACAAGTTGAAGTACGTTTTTTACAAGTTAAAGCAAGTGTTTTACAAGTTGAAGTACGTTTTTTACAAGTTAAAGTACATTTTTACAAGTTAAAGTTACGTTTTAACAACTTAAGTTACGTTTTGACACATTAAAATTACATTTTCACAAGTTAAAGTACGTTTTTTATAAGTTAAAGTTACGTTTTTACAAGTTAAATTACGTTTTTAACAAGTTAAACTTATGTTTTGAGAAATTCAAGTTACTTTTGACAAGTTAAAGGAGGTTTTTTACAAGTTAAAGTTCGTTTTTTACAAGTTGAAGTACATTTTTACAAGTTAAAACACATTTTTACAAGTTACACTTTAATTTATGTTTTTAACAAGTTGAACTCACGTTTTGACAAATTAAAGTTACGTTTTGACAAGTTAATGTAGGTTTTTACAAGTTAAAGTTACCTTTTGACAAGTTAAAGTTACGTTTTGACAAGTTAAAGTACGTTTTTAACAAGTTAAACTCACGTTTTGACAAGTTAAAGTTACGTTTTGACAAGTTAATGTAGGTTTTTACAAGTTAAATTTACGTTTTGACAAGTTAAAGTATGTTTTTTACAAGTTAAAGTACGTTTTTAACAAGTTAAAGTTACGTTTTGACAAATTAGAGTTACGTTTTTAGAAGTTAAAGTACGTTTTTAACAAGTTAAATTTCCGTTTTGACAAGTTAAAGTTACATTTTAACACATTAAAATACGTTTTTTACAAATTAAAGTACGTTTTTTACAAGTTGAAGTACGTTTTTTACTAGTTAAAGTACGTGTTTTACAAGTTGAAGTGCCTTCTTTACAAATTAAAGTACATTTTTTACAAGTTAAAATTACTTTTTAAGTTACAGTTTGACACATTAAAATTACATTTTGACAAGTTAAAGTTAATATTTTGACAAGATAAACTACATTTTTAACAATTTAAACTTACGTTGTGACAAATTAAAGGTACGTTTTGACAAGTTAAAGTAGGTTTTTTACAAGTTAAAATACGTTTTTTACAAGTTGAAGTACGTGTTTGACAAGTTAATGTATGTTTTTAACAAGTTAAACTTACGTTTTGACAGGTTAAATTTACGTTTTGACAAGTTAAAGTTACGTTTTGACAAGTTAAAGTTTGTTTTTTACAAGTTAAAGTACGTCTTTTACAAGTTAAAGTACGTTTTGAACAAGTTAAAGTTACGTTTTGACAAGTTAAAGATACATTTTGTCACGTTTAAATACGTTTTTTACAAGTTAAAGTACGTTTTTTACAAGTTGAAAGTATGTTTTTTACAAGTTAAAGTAAGTGTTTTACAAGTTGAAGTACATTTTTTACAAGTTAAAGTACATTTCGTACCAGTTAAAGTTACGTTTTAACAACTTAAATTTACGTTTTGACACATTAAAATTACATTTTGACAAGTCAAAGTACGTTTTTTATAAGTTAAAGTTACGTTTTGACAAGTTAAATTACGTTTTTAACAAGTTAATCTTACGTTTTTACAAATTAAAGTTACGTTTTGACAAGTTAAAGTAGGTGTCTTACAAGTTAAAGTATGTTTTTTACAAGCTAATGTATGTTTTTAACAAGTTAAACTCACGTTTTGACAAGTTAAAGTTACTTTTTCACAAGTTAATGTAGGTTTTTTACAAGTTAAAGTTACGTTTTGACAAATTAAAGTACGTTTTTACAAGTTAAAGTACGTTTTTTACAAGTTAAAGTACGTTTTGATCAAGTTAAAGTTACGTTTTGACAAGTTAAAGTTACGTTTTTGACAAGTTAAAGTTGCATTTTGACATGTTTAAATACGTTTTTTACAAGTTAAAGTACGTTTTTTACAAGTTGAAGTACGTTTTTTACAAGTTAAAGTAAGTGTTTTACAAGTTGAAGTACATTTTTTACAAGTTAAAGTACATTTTTTACCAGTTAAAGTTACGTTTTAACAACTTAAAGTTACGTTTTGACACATTAAAATTACATTTTGACAAATTAAAGTAAGTATTTTATAAGTTAAAGGTACGTTTTGACAAGTTAAATTACGTTTTTAACAAGTTAATCTTACGTTTTTACAAATTAAAGTTACGTTTTGACAAGTTAAAGTACGTTTTTTACAAGTTAAAGTACGTTTTTTACAAATTGAAGTACGTTTTTACAAGTTAAAGTACATTTGTTGATAGTTAAACCACATTTTTGACAAGTTAAAGTACGTTTTTCACAAGTTAATGTATGTTTTTAACAAGTTAAACTTACGTTTTGACAGGTTAAAGTTACGTTTTGACAAGTTAAAGTTACGTTTTGATAAGTTAAAGTTCGTTTTTTACAAGTTAAAGTACGTTTTTTACAAGTTAAACTACATTTTGAACAAGTTAAAGTTACGTTTTGACAAGTTAAAGATACATTTTGTCAAGTTTAAATACGTTTTTTACTAGTTAAAGTACGTTTTTTACAAGTTGAAGTACGTTTTTTACAAGTTAAAGTAAGTGTTTTACAAGTTGAAGTAAATTTTTTACAAGTTAAAGTATATTTTTTACTAGTTAAAGTTACGTTTTAACAACTTTAAATTACGTTTTGACACATTAAAATTACATTTTGACAAGTTAAAGTAAGTTTTTTATAAGTTAAAGCTACGTTTTGACAAGTTAAATTACGTTTTTAACAAGTTAATCTTACGGTTTTACAAATTAAAGTTACGTTTTGACAAGTTAAAGTAGGTTTTTTACAAGTTAAAATACGTTTTTTACAAGTTGAAGTACGTTTTTCAAGTTAAATTACATTTGTTTATAGTTAAACCACATTTTTGACAAGTTAAATTATGTTTTATACAAGTTAATGTATGTTTTTAACAAGTTAAACTCACGTTTTAACAAGTGAAAGTTACATTTTGAAAAGTTAATGTAGGTTTTTAACAAGTTAAAGTTACGTTTTGACATGTTAAAGTACGTTTTTTTCAAGTTAAAGTACGTTTGTTACAAATTAAATTACGTTTTTAACATGTTAAAGTTACGTTTTGACAAGTTAAACTTACGTTTTGACAAGTTAAACTTACGTTTTGACAAGTTAAAGTAGGTTTTTTACAAGTTAAAGTACGTTTTTAACAAGTTAAATTTACGTTTAGACAAGTTAAAGTTACATTTTAAGACGTTAAAATTCGTTTTTTTTACAAATTAAAGTACGTGTTTTACAAGTTGAAGTGCGTTCTTTACAAGTTAATGTAAATTTTTTACAAGTTAAAGTTACGTTTTAACAACTTAAAGTTACGTTTTGACACATTAAAATTACATTTTGACAAGTTAAAGTACGTTTTTTACAAGTTAAAGTTACGTTTTGACAAGTTAAACTACATTTTTAGCAAGTTAAACTTACGTTTTGACAAATTAAAGTTACGTTTTGACAAGTTACAATAGGTTTTTTACAAGTTAAAGTACGTTTTTAACAAGTTGAAGTACGTTTTTACAAGTTAATGTCCATTTGTTACAAGTTAAACCACATTTTTGACAAGTTAAAGTACGTTTTTTACAAGTTAATGTATGTTTTTAACAAGTTAAACTTACGTTTTGACAAGTTAAAATTACGTTTTGACAAATTAAAGTATGTTTTTTACTAGTTAAAGTTACGTTTTGACAAGTTAAAGTACGTTTTTTACAAGTTAAAGTACGTTTTTTACAAGTTAAAGTACGTTTTGAACAAGTTAAAGTTACGTTTTGACAAGTTAAAGTTACATTTTGACACGTTAAAATACGTTTTTTACAAGTTAAAGTACATTTTTTACAAGTTGAAGTACGTTTTTTACAAGTTAAAGTAACTGTTTTACAAGTCGAAGTACGTTTTTTACAAGTTAAAGTACATTTTTTACCAGTTAAAGTTACGTTTTAACAACTTAAAGTTACGTTTTGACACATTAAAATTACATTTTCACAAGTTGAAGTACGTTTTTTATAAGTTAAAGTTATGTTTTGACAAGTTAAATTAGGTTTTTAACAAGTTAAACTTACGTTTTGAGAATTTCAAGTTACGTTTTAACAAGTTAAAGTAGGTTTTTTACAAGTTAAAGTACGTTTTTTACAAGTTGAAGTACGTTTTTACAAGTTAAACTACATTTGTTACAAGTTAAACCACATTTTTGACAAGTTAAAGTACGTGTTTTACAAGTTAATGTATGTTTTTAACAAGTTAAACTTACATTTTGACAGGTTAAAGTTATGTTTCGACAAGTTCAAGTAGGTTTTTTACATGTTAAAGTTACGTTTTGACAAGTTAAAGTACGTTTTTTACAAGTTAAAGTACGTTTTGAACAAATTAAAGTTACGTTTTGACAAGTTAAAGTTACATTTTGACACGTTTAAATACGTTTTTTACAAGTTAAAGTACATTTTTTACAAGTTGAAGTACGTTTTTAAAAGTTAAAGTAAGTGTTTTACAAGTTGGAATACATTTTTTACAAGTTAAAGTACATTTTTTACCAGTTAAAGTTACGTTTTAACAAGTTAAAGTTACGTTTTGACACATTAAAATTACATTTTGACAAGTTAAAGTACGTTTTTTACACGTTAATGTATGTTTTTAACAAGTTAAACTCACGTTTTTACAAGTTAAAGTTACGATTTGACAAGTTAATGTAGGTGTTTTACAAGTTAAAGTACGGTTATTACAAGTTAAAGTATGTTTTTTACAAGTTAAAGTACGTTTTTAACAAGTTAAAGTTACGTTTGGACAAGTTAAAGTAGGTTTTTTACAAGTTAAAGTACGTTTTTAACAAGTTAAATTTACATTTTGTCAAGTTAAAGTTACATTTTAACACGTTAAAATACGTTTTTTACAAATTAAAGTACGTTTTTTACAATTTAAAGTACGTTTTTTACAAATTAAAGTACGTGTTTTACAAGTTGAAGTGCGTTCTTTACAAGTTAAAGTACATTTTTTACCAGTTAAAATAATGTTTTAAGTTACGTTTTGACACATTAAAATTATATTTTGACAAGTTAAAGTACGCTTTTTATAGGTTAAAGTTAATGTTTCGACAAGATAAAATACGTTTTTAACAAATTAAACTTACGTTTTGACAAATTAAAGTTACGTTTTGACAAGTTAAAGTACGTTTTTTACAAGTTGAAGTACGTTTTTACAAGTTAAAGTACATTTGTTACAAGTTAAACCACATTTTTGACAAGTTAAACTACGTTTTTTACACGTTAATGTATGTATTTAACAAGATTATCTCAAGTTTTGACAAGTTTAAGTTACGTTTTGACAAGTTAATGTAGGTTTTTTACTAGTTAAAGTTACGTTTTGACAAGTTAAAGTACGTTTTTAACAAATTAAAGTTACGTTTTGACAAGTTAAAGTAGATTTTTTACAAGTTAAAGTACGCTTTTAACAAGTTAAACTTACATTTTGACAGGTTAAAGTTACGTTTTGACACATGTTAAAATTACGTTTTGACCAGTTAAAGTACGTTTTTTACAAGTTAAAGTACGTTTTTTACTAGTTAAAGTACGTTTTGAACAAATTAAAGTTACGTTTTGACAAGTTAAAGTTACATTTTGACACGTTTAAATACCTTTTTTACAAGTTAAAGTACATTTTTTACAAGTTGAAGTACGTTTTTACAAGTTAAAGTAAGTGTTTTACAAGTTGAAGTATATTTTTTACAAGTTAGAGTACATTTTTTACCAGGTAAAGTTACATTTTAACAAGTTAAAATTACGTTTTGACACATTAAAATTACATTTTGACAAGTTAAAGTACGTTTTTTATAAGTTAAAATTACGTTTTGACAAGTTAAATTACGTTTTTAAGAAGTTAATCTTACGTTTTGACAAATTAAAATTACGTTTTGACAAGTTAAACTAGGTTTTTTACAGGTTAAAGTACGTTTTTACAAGTTGAAGTACGTTTTTACAAGTTAAAGTACATCTGTTTATAGTTAAACCAAATTTTTGACAAGTGAAAGTATGTTTTTTATAATTAAATGTATTTTTTAACAAGTTAAACTCACATTTTGACAAGTTAAAGTTACGTTTTGACAAGTTAATGTAGGTTTTTTACAAGTTAAAGTTACGTTTTGACAAGTTAGAGTACGTTTTTACAAGTTAAAGTACGTTTTTTACAAGTTAAAGTACGTAATTTACAAGTTAAAGTACGTTTTGAACACGTTAAAGTTACGTTTTGACAAGTTAAAGTTACATTTTGACACGTTAGAATACGTTTTTTACAAGTTAATGTATGTTTTTAACAAGTTAAACTCACATTTTGACAAGTTAAAGTTACGTTTTGACAAGTTAATGTAGGTTTTTTACAAGTTAAAGTTACGTTTGACAAGTTAAAGTACGTTTTTTACAAGTTAAAGTACGTTTTGTCACATTAAAATTACATTTTGAACAAGTTAAAGTACGTTTTTTACAAGTTAAAGTACATTTTTAACAAGTAAAAGTTACGTTTTGACAAGTTAAACTTACATTTTGACACGTTAAAATACGTTTTTTACAAGTTAAAGTACGTTTTTTACAAGTTGAAGTACGTTTTTTACAAGTTAAAGTAAGTGTTTTACAAGTCGAAGTACGTTTTTTACCAGTTAAAGTCCATTTTTTACAAGTTAAAGTTACGTTTTATCAACTTAAAGTTACGTTTTGACACATTAAAATTACATTTTGACAAGTTAAAGTACGTTTTTTATAATTTAAAGTTATGTTTTCACAAGTTAAATTACGTTTTTAACAAGTTAAATTTACGTTTTGAGAAATTCAAATTATGTTTTGACAAGTTAAAGTAGGTTTTTTACAAGTTAAAGTACGTTTTTTACAAGTTGAAGTACGTTTTTACAAGTTAAAGTACATTTGTTACAATTTAAACCACATTTTTGACAAGTTAAAGTACGTTTTTTACAAGTTAAAGTACGTTTTTTACAAGTTGAAGTACGTTTTTACAAGTTAAAGTACATTTGTTACAACTTAAACCACATTTTTGACAAGTTAAAGTATGTGTTTTACACGTTAATGTATGTTTTTAACAAGATAAACTCACGTTTTGACAAGTTTAAGTTACGTTTTGACAAGTGAATGTAGGTTTTTTACAAGTTAAAGTTACGTTTTGACAAGTTAAAGTACATTTTTTACAAGTTAAAGTACGTTTTTTACAAGTTAAATTACGTTTCTAACAAGTTAAAGTTACGTTTTGACAAGTTAAAATATGTTTTTTACAAGTTCAAGTACGCTTTTAACAAGTTAAATTTACGTTTTGACAAGTTAAAGTTACATTTTAAAACGTTAAAATATGTTTTTTACAAATTAAAATTTGTTTTTTACATGTTAAAGTACGTGTTTTACAAGTTGAAGTGCGTTCTTTACAAGTTAAAGTACATTTGTTACAAGTTAAAGTTACGTTTTAAGTTACGTTTTGACACATTAAAATTACATTTTCACAAGTTAAAGTACGGTTTTTACAAGTTAAAGTTAATGTTTTGACAAGTTAAACTATATTTTTAACAAGTTAAACTTACATGTTGACAAATTAAAGTTACGTTTTGACAAGTTAAAGTAGGTTTTTTACAAGTTAGAGTACGTTTTTTACAAATTGAAGTACGTTTTTTACAAGTTAAAGTTCATTTGTTACAAGTTAAACCACATTTTTGACAAGTTAAAGTACGTTTTTTACAAGTTAATGTATGTTTTTAACAAGTTATACTTACATTTTGACAGGTTAAAGTTACGTTTTGACAAGTTCAAGTAGATTTTTTACATGTTAAAGTTACGTTTTGACAAGTTAAAGTACGTTTTTTACAAGTTAAAGTACGTTTTTTACAAGTTAAAGTACGTTTTAAACAAATTAAAGTTACGTTTTGACAAGTTAAACTTACATTTTGACACGTTTAAATACGTTATTTACAAGTTAAAGTACATTTTTTACAAGTTGAAGTACGTTTTTAAAAGTTAAAGTAAGTGTTTTACAAGTTGGAATACATTTTTTACAAGTTAAAGTACATTTTTTACCAGTTAAAGTTACGTTTTAACAAGTTAAAGTCACGTTTTGACACATTAAAATTACATTTTGACAAGTTAAAGTACGTTTTTTATAAGTTAAAGTTACGTTTTGACAAGTGAAATTACGTTTTTAACAAGTTAATCTTACGTTTTGACAAATTAAAGTTACGTTTTGACAAGTTAAATTAGGTTTTTTACAAGTTAAAGTACGTTTTTTACAAGTCGAAGTACATTTTTACAAGTTAAAGTACATTTGTTTATAGTTAAACCAAAATTTTGACAAGTTAAAGTATGTTTTTAACAAGTTAAACTCACGTTTTGACAAGTTAAAGTTACGTTTTGACAAGTTAATGTAGGTTTTTTTACAAGTTAAAGTTACGTTTTGACAAGTTAAAGTACATTTTTTACAAGTTAAAGTACGTTTTTTACAAGTTAAAGTACGTTTTGAATAAGTTAAAGTACGTAATTTACAAGTTAAAGTACATTTTGAACATGTTAAAGTTACGTTTTGACAAGTTAAAGTTACATTTTGACACGTTAAAATACTTTTTTTACAAGTTAATGTATGTTTTTAACAAGTTAAATTAACGTTTTGACAAGCTAAAGTTAAGTTTTGACAAGTTAATGTAGGTTTTTTACAAGTTAAAGTTACGTTTTGACAAGTTAAAGTACGTTTTTTACAAGTTAATGTACGTTTTGACACATTAAAATTACATTTTGAACAAGTTAAAGTACATTTTTTATAAGTTAAAGTACATTTTGAAAAAGTTAAAGTTACGTTTTGACAAGTTAAAGTTACATTTTGACACGTTAAAATAGGTTTTTTCAAGTTAATGTATGTTTTTAACAAGTTAAACTCACGTTTTGACAAGTTAAAGTTACGTTTTGACAAGTTAATGTAGGTTTTTTACAAGTTAAAGTTACGTTTTGACAAGTTAAAGTACGTTTTTTACAAGTTAAAGTACATTTTGAAAAAGTTAAAGTTACGTTTTGACAAGTTAAAGTTACAATTTGACACGTTAAAATACGTTTTTTACAAGTTAAAGTACATTTTTTACAAGTTGAAGTTCGTTTTTACAAGTTAAAGTAAGTGTTTTCAAGTTGAAGTACATTTTTTACAAGTTAAAATACATTTTTTACAAGTTAAAGTTACGTTTTAACAAGTTAAAATTACGTTTTGACACATTAAAATTACATTTTGACAAGTTAAAGTACGTTTTTTATAATTTAAAGTTATGTTTTGACAAGTTAAATTACGTTTTTAACAAGTTAAACTTACGTTTTGAGAAATTCAAATTACGTTTTGACAAGTTAAAGTAGGTTTTTTACAAGTTAAAGTACGTTTTTTACAAGTTGAAGTACGTTTTTACAAGTTAAAGTACATTTGTTACAAGTTAAACCACATTTTTGACAAGTTAAAGTACGTTTTTTACAAGTTAAAGTTCATTTGTTACAAGTTAAACCACATTTTTGACAAGTTAAAGTACGTTTATTACAAGTTAATGTATGTTTTTAACAAGTTATACTTACATTTTGACAAGTTAAAGTTACGTTTTGACAAGTTCAAGTAGATTTTTTACATGTTAAAGTTACGTTTTGACAAGTTAAAGTACGTTTTTTACAAGTTAAACTACGTTTTTTACAAGTTAAAGTACGTTTTAAACAAATTAAAGTTACGTTTTGACAAGTTAAACTTACATTTTGACACGTTTAAATACGTTATTTACAAGTTAAAGTACATTTTTTACAAGTTGAAGTACGTTTTTAAAAGTTAAAGTAAGTGTTTTACAAGTTGGAATACATTTTTTACAAGTTAAAGTACATTTTTAACCAGTTAAAGTTACGTTTTAACAAGTTAAAGTCACGTTTTGACACATTAAAATTACATTTTGACAAGTTAAAGTACGTTTTTTATAAGTTAAAGTTACGTTTTGACAAGTGAAATTACGTTTTTAACAAGTTAATCTTACGTTTTGACAAATTAAAGTTACGTTTTGACAAGTTAAAGTAGGTTTTTTACAAGTTAAAGTACGTTTTTTACAAGTCGAAGTACATTTTTACAAGTTAAAGTACATTTGTTTATAGTTAAACCAAAATTTTGACAAGTTAAAGTATGTTTTTTACAAGTAAATGTATGTTTTTAACAAGTTAAACTCACGTTTTGACAAGTTAAAGTTACGTTTTGACAAGTTAATGTAGGTTTTTTTACAAGTTAAAGTTACGTTTTGACAAGTTAAAGTACATTTTTTACAAGTTAAAGTACGTTTTTTACAAGTTAAAGTACGTTTTGAACAAGTTAAAGTACGTAATTTACAAGTTAAAGTACATTTTGAACATGTTAAAGTTACGTTTTGACAAGTTAAAGTTACATTTTGACACGTTAAAATACCTTTTTTACAAGTTAATGTATGTTTTGAACAAGTTAAATTAAAGTTTTGACAAGCTAAAGTTAAGTTTTGACAAGTTAATGTAGGTTTTTTACAAGTTAAAGTTACGTTTTGACAAGTTAAAGTACGTTTTTTACAAGTTAATGTACGTTTTGACACATTAAAATTACATTTTGAACAAGTTAAAGTACGTTTTTTATAAGTTAAAGTACATTTTGAAAAAGTTAAAGTTACGTTTTGACAAGTTAAAGTTACATTTTGACACGTTAAAATAGGTTTTTTCAAGTTAATGTATGTTTTTAACAAGTTAAACTCACGTTTTGACAAGTTAAAGTTACGTTTTGACAAGTTAATGTAGGTTTTTTACAAGTTAAAGTTACGTTTTGACAAGTTAAAGTACGTTTTTTACAAGTTAAAGTACATTTTGAAAAAGTTAAAGTTACGTTTTGACAAGTTAAAGTTACATTTTGACACGTTAAAATACGTTTTTTACAAGTTAAAGTACATTTTTTACAAGTTGAAGTTCGTTTTTACAAGTTAAAGTAAGTGTTTTCAAGTTGAAGTACATTTTTTACAAGTTAAAATACATTTTTTACAAGTTAAAGTTACGTTTTAACAAGTTAAAATTACGTTTTGACACATTAAAATTACATTTTGACAAGTTAAAGTACGTTTTTTATAATTTAAAGTTATGTTTTGACAAGTTAAATTACGTTTTTAACAAGTTAAACTTACGTTTTGAGAAATTCAAATTACGTTTTGACAAGTTAAAGTAGGTTTTTTACAAGTTAAAGTACGTTTTTTACAAGTTGAAGTACGTTTTTACAAGTTAAAGTACATTTGTTACAAGTTAAACCACATTTTTGACAAGTTAAAGTACGTTTTTTACAAGTTAAAGTACGTTTTTTACAAGTTGAAGTACGTTTTTACAAGTTAAAGTACATTTGTTACAAGTTAAACCATATTTTTGACAAGTTAAAGTACGTGTTTTACACGTTAATGTATGTTTTTAACAAGATAAACTCACGTTTTGACAATTTTAAGTTACGTTTTGAGAAGTGAATGTAGGTTTTTTACAAGTTAAAGTTACGTTTTGACAAGTTAAAGTACATTTTTTACAAGTTAAAGTACGTTTTTTACAAGTTAAATTATGTTTTTAACAAGTTAAAGTTACGTTTTGACAAGTTAAAATATGTTTTTTAGAAGTTCAAGTACGCTTTTAACAAGTTAAATTTACGTTTTGACAAGTTAAAGTTACATTTTAAAACGTTAAAATACGTTTTTTACAAATTAAAATTTGTTTTTTACATGTTAAACTACGTGTTTTACAAGTTGAAGTGCGTTCTTTACAAGTTAAAGTACATTTGTTACAAGTTAAAGTTACGTTTTAAGTTACGTTTTGACACATTAAAATTACATTTTGACAAGTTAAAGTACGGTTTTTACAAGTTAAAGTTAATGTTTTGACAAGTTAAACTATATTTTTAACAAGTTAAACTTACATGTTGACAAATTAAAGTTACGTTTTGACAAGTTAAAGTAGGTTTTTAACAAGTTAGAGTACGTTTTTTACAAATTGAAGTACGTTTTTACAAGTTAAAGTTCATTTGTTACACGTTAAACCACATTTTTGACAAGTTAACGTACGTTTTTTACAAGTTAATGTATGTTTTTAACAAGTTAAACTTACATTTTGACAGGTTAAAGTTACGTTTTGACAAGTTCAAGTAGGTTTTTTACATGTTAAAGTTACGTTTTGACAAGTTAAAGTACGTTTTTTACAAGTTAAAGTACGTTTTTTACAAGTTAAAGTACGTTTTGAACAAATTAAAGTTACGTTTTGACAAGTTAAAGTTACATTTTGACACGTTTAAATACGTTTTTTACAAGTTAAAGTACATTTTTTACAAGTTGAAGTACGTTTTTAAAAGTTAAAGTAAGTGTTTTACAAGTTGGAATACATTTTTTACAAGTTAATGTACATTTTTTACCAGTTAAAGTTACGTTTTAACAAGTTAAAGTTACGTTTTGACACATTAAAATTACATTTTGATAAGTTAAAGTACGTTTTTTATAAGTTAAAGTTACGTTTTGACAAGTGAAATTACGTTTTTAACAAGTTAATCTTACGTTTTGACAAATTAAAGTTACGTTTTGACAAGTTAAAGTAGGTTTTTTACAAGTTAAAGTACCTTTTTTACAAGTCGAAGTACGTTTTTACAAGTTAAAAATCATTTGTTTATAGTTAAACCAAAATTTTGACAAGTTAAAGTATGTTTTTTACAAGTAAATGTATGTTTTTAACAAGTTAAACTCACGTTTTGACAAGTTAAAGTTACGTTTTGACAAGTTAATGTAGGTTTTTTTACAAGTTAAAGTTACGTTTTGACAAGTTAAAGTACATTTTTTACAAGTTAAAGTACGTTTTTTACAAGTTAAAGTACGTTTTGAACAAGTTAAAGTACGTAATTTACAAGTTAAAGTACATTTTGAACATGTTAAAGTTACGTTTTGACAAGTTAAAGTTACATTTTGACACGTTAAAATACCTTTTTTACAAGTTAATGTATGTTTTTAACAAGTTAAATTAACGTTTTGACAAGCTAAAGTTAAGTTTTGACAAGTTAATGTAGGTTTTTTACAAGTTAAAGTTACGTTTTGACAAGTTAAAGTACGTTTTTTACAAGTTAATGTACGTTTTGACACATTAAAATTACATTTTGAACAAGTTAAAGTACGTTTTTTATAAGTTAAAGTACATTTTGAAAAAGTTAAAGTTACGTTTTGACAAGTTAAAGTTACATTTTGACACGTTAAAATAGGTTTTTTCAAGTTAATGTATGTTTTTAACAAGTTAAACTCACGTTTTGACAAGTTAAAGTTACGTTTTGACAAGTTAATG
Organism: Urtica urens; assembly: GCA_958296335.1. Taxonomy (NCBI): domain Eukaryota; kingdom Viridiplantae; phylum Streptophyta; class Magnoliopsida; order Rosales; family Urticaceae; genus Urtica; species Urtica urens. The sequence continues at coordinate 107,808 of CATQIS010000033.1, read as the reverse complement.
TAGGTTTTTTACAAGTTAAAGTTACGTTTTGACAAGTTAAAGTACGTTTTTTACAAGTTAAAGTACATTTTGAAAAAGTTAAAGTTACGTTTTGACAAGTTAAAGTTATATTTTGACACGTTAAAATACGTTTTTTACAAGTTAAAGTACATTTTTTACAAGTTGAAGTTCGTTTTTACAAGTTAAAGTAAGTGTTTTCAAGTTGAAGTACATTTTTTACAAGTTAAAATACATTTTTTACAAGTTAAAGTTACGTTTTAACAAGTTAAAATTACGTTTTGACACATTAAAATTACATTTTGACAAGTTAAAGTACGTTTTTTATAATTTAAAGTTATGTTTTGACAAGTTAAATTACGTTTTTCACAAGTTAAACTTACGTTTTGAGAAATTCAAATTACGTTTTGACAAGTTAAAGTAGGTTTTTTACAAGTTAAAGTACGTTTTTTACAAGTTGAAGTACGTTTTTACAAGTTAAAGTACATTTGTTACAAGTTAAACCACATTTTTGACAAGTTAAAGTACGTTTTTTACAAGTTAAAGTACGTTTTTTACAAGTTGAAGTACGTTTTTACAAGTTAAAGTACATTTGTTACAAGTTAAACCACATTTTTGACAAGTTAAAGTACGTGTTTTACACGTTAATGTATGTTTTTAACAAGATAAACTCACGTTTTGACAATTTTAAGTTACGTTTTGAGAAGTGAATGTAGGTTTTTTACAAGTTAAAGTTACGTTTTGACAAGTTAAAGTACATTTTTTACAAGTTAAAGTACGTTTTTTACAAGTTAAATTATGTTTTTAACAAGTTAAAGTTACGTTTTGACAAGTTAATATATGTTTTTTAGAAGTTCAAGTACGCTTTTAACAAGTTAAATTTACGTTTTGACAAGTTAAAGTTACATTTTAAAACGTTAAAATACGTTTTTTACAAATTAAAATTTGTTTTTTACATGTTAAAGTACGTGTTTTACAAGTTGAAGTGCGTTCTTTACAAGTTAAAGTACATTTGTTACAAGTTAAAGTTACGTTTTAAGTTACGTTTTGACACATTAAAATTACATTTTGACAAGTTAAAGTACGGTTTTTACAAGTTAAAGATAATGTTTTGACAAGTTAAACTATATTTTTAACAAGTTAAACTTACATGTTGACAAATTAAAGTTACGTTTTGACAAGTTAAAGTAGGTTTTTAACAAGTTAGAGTACGTTTTTTACAAATTGAAGTACGTTTTTACAAGTTAAAGTTCATTTGTTACACGTTAAACCACATTTTTGACAAGTTAACGTACGTTTTTTACAAGTTAATGTATGTTTTTAACAAGTTAAACTTACATTTTGACAGGTTAAAGTTACGTTTTGACAAGTTCAAGTAGGTTTTTTACATGTTAAAGTTACGTTTTGACAAGTTAAAGTACGTTTTTTACTAGTTAAAGTACGTTTTTTACAAGTTAAAGTACGTTTTGAACAAATTAAAGTTACGTTTTGACAAGTTAAAGTTACATTTTGACACGTTTAAATACGTTTTTTACAAGTTAAAGTACATTTTTTACAAGTTGAAGTACGTTTTTAAAAGTTAAAGTAAGTGTTTTACAAGTTGAAGTACATTTTTTACAAGTTAAAGTACAATTTTTTACCAGTTAAAGTTACGTTTTAACAAGTTAAAGTTACGTTTTGACACATTAAAATTACATTTTGACAAGTTAAAGTACGGTTTTTATAAGTTAAAGTTACGTTTTGACAAGTTCAATTACGTTTTTAACAAGTTAATCTTACGTTTTGACAAATTAAAGTTACGTTTTGAAAAGTTAAAGTAGGTTTTTTACAAGTTAAAGTACGTTTTTTAACTGTTGAAGTACGTTTTTACAAGTTAAAGTACATTTGTTTATAGTTAAACCAAATTTTTGACAAGTTAAAGTATGTTTTTTACAAGTTAATGTATGTTTTTACAAGTTAAACTCACGTTTTGACAAGTTAAAGTTACGTTTTGACAAGTTAATGTAGGTTTTTTACAAGTTAAAGTTACGTTTTGACAAGTTAAAGTACGTTTTTTCAAGTTAAAATACGTTTTTGACAAGTTAAAGTACGTTTTGAACAAATTAAAGTACGTTTTTTACAAGTTGAAGTACGTTTTTTTACTAGTTAAAGTACGTTTTGAACAAATTAAAGTTACGTTTTGACAACTTAAAGTTACATTTTGACACGTTTAAATTCGTTTTTTACAAGTTAAAGTACATTTTTTTGCATGTTGAAGTACGTTTTTACAAGCTAAAGTAAGTGTTTTTCAAGTTGAAGTACATTTTTTACAAGTTAAAGTACAATTTTTTACCAGTTAAAGTTACGTTTTAACAAGTTAAAGTTACGTTTTGACACATTAAAATTACATTTTGACAAGTTAAAGTACGTTTTTTATAAGTTAAAGTTACGTTTTGACAAGTTAAATTACGTATTTAACAAGTTAATCTTACGTTTTGACAAATTAAAGTTACGTTTTGACAAGTTAAAGTAGGTTTTTTACAAGTTAAAATACGTTTTTTACAAGTTGAAGTACGTTTTTACAAGTTAAAGTACATTTGTTTATAGTTAAACCAAATTTTTGACAAGTTAAAGTATGTTTTTAACAAGTTAAAGTACATTTTTTACTAGTTAAAGTTACGTTTTAACAAGTTAAAGTTACGTTTTGACAAGTTAAAGTAGGTTTGTTACAAGTTAAAGAACGTTTTTTACAAATTGAAGTACGTTTTTACAAATTAAAGTTCATTTGTTACAAGTTAAACCACATTTTGACAATTTAAAGTACGTTTTTTACAAGTTAATGTATGTTTTTAACAAGTTAAACTTACATTTTGACAAGTTAAAGTTACGTTTTGACAAGTTCAAGTAGGTTTTTTACATGTTAAAGTTACGCTTTGACAAGTTAAAGTACGTTTTTTACAAGTTAAAGTACGTTTTGAACAAATTAAAGTTACGTTTTGACAAGTTAAAGTTACATTTTGACACGTTTAAATACATTTTTTACAAGTTAAAGTACATTTTTTACAAGTTGAAGTACGTTTTTACAAGCTAAAGTAAGTGTTTTTCAAGTTGAAGTACATTTTTTACAAGTTAAAGTACAATTTTTTACAAGTTAAAGTTACGTTTTAACAAGTTAAAGTTACGTTTTGACACATTAAAATTACATTTTGACAAGTTAAAGTACGTTTTTTATAAGTTAAAGTTACGTTTTGACAAGTTCAATTACGTTTTTAACAAGTTAATCTTACGTTTTGACAAATTAAAGTTACGTTTTGAAAAGTTAAAGTAGGTTTTTTACAAGTTAAAGTACGTTTTTTAACTGTTGAAGTACGTTTTTACAAGTTAAAGTACATTTGTTTATAGTTAAACCAAATTTTTGACAAGTTAAAGTATGTTTTTTACAAGTTAATGTATGTTTTTACAAGTTAAACTCACGTTTTGACAAGTTAAAGTTACGTTTTGACAAGTTAATGTATGTTTTTAACAAGTTAAACTTACATTTTGACAAGTTAAAGTTACGTTTTGACAAGTTAAAGTACGTTTTTTACAAGTTAAAGTACGTTTTTTACAAGTTGAAGTACGTTTTTTTACTAGTTAAAGTACGTTTTGAACAAATTAAAGTTACGTTTTGACAACTTAAAGTTACATTTTGACACGTTTAAATTCGTTTTTTACAAGTTAAAGTACATTTTTTTGCATGTTGAAGTACGTTTTTACAAGCTAAAGTAAGTGTTTTTCAAGTTGAAGTACATTTTTTACAAGTTAAAGTACAATTTTTTACCAGTTAAAGTTACGTTTTAACAAGTTAAAGTTACGTTTTGACACATTAAAATTACATTTTGACAAGTTAAAGTACGTTTTTTATAAGTTAAAGTTACGTTTTGACAAGTTAAATTACGTATTTAACAAGTTAATCTTACGTTTTGACAAATTAAAGTTACGTTTTGACAAGTTAAAGTAGGTTTTTTACAAGTTAAAATACGTTTTTTACAAGTTGAAGTACGTTTTTACAAGTTAAAGTACATTTGTTTATAGTTAAACCACATCTTTGACAAGTTAAAGTATGTTTTTTACAAGTTAATGTATGTTTTTAACAAGTTAAACTCACGTTTTGACAAGTTAAAGTTACGTTTTGACAAGTTAATGTAGGTTTTTTACAAGTTAAAGTTACGTTTTGACAAGTTAAAGTACGTTTTTTACAAGTTAAAGTACGTTTTTTAAAAGTTAAAGTATGTTTTGAACAAGTTAAAGTACGTTTTTTACAAGTTAAAGTACGTTTTGAACAAGTTAAAGTTACGTTTTGACATGTTCAAGTTACATTTGACACGTTAAAATACGTTTTTTACAAGTTAAAGTACGTTTTTTACAAGTTGAAGTACGTTTTTTACAAGTTAACGTAACTCTTTTACAAGTCGAAGTACGTTTTTTACAAGTTAAAGTACATTTTTTACAAGTTAAAGTTACGTTTTAACAACTTAAAGTTACGTTTTAACACATTAAAATTATATTTTGACAATTGAAAGTACGTTTTTTATAAGTTAAAGATATGTTTTGACAAGTTAAATTACGTTTTTAACAAGTTAAACTTACGTTTTGAGAAATTCAAGTTACGTTTTGACAAGTTAAAGTAGGTTTTTTACAAGTTAAAGAACGTTTTTTATAAATTGAAGTACGTTTTTACAAGTTAAAGTTCATTTGTTACAAGTTAAACCACATTTTTGACAAGTTAAAGTACGTTTTTTACATGTTAATGTATGTTTTTAACAAGTTAAACATACGTTTTGACAAGTTAAAGTTACGTTTTCACAAGTAAAAGTAGGTTTTTTACAAGTTAAAGTACGTTTTTTACAAATTGAAGTACGTTTTTACAAGTTAAAGTTCATTTGTTACAAGTTAAACCACGTTTCGACAATTTAAAGTACGTTTTTTACAAGTTAATGTATGTTTTTAACAAGTTAAACTTACATTTTGACAGGTTAAAGTTACGTTTTGACAAGTTAAAGTAGGTTTTTTACAAGTTAAAGTACGTTTTTTACAAGTTGAAGTACGTTTTTACAAGTTAAAGTACATTTGTTTATAGGTAAACCAAATTTTTGACAAGTTAAAGTATGTTTTTTACAAGTTAATATATGTTTTTAACAAGTTAAACTCACGTTTTGAATAGTTAAAGTTACGTTTTGACAAGTTAATGTATATTTTTTACAAGTTAAAGTTACGTTTTGACAAGTTAAATTACGTTTTTAACAAGTTAATCTTACGTTTTGACAAATTAAAGTTACGGTTTGACAAGTTAAAGTAGGTTTTTTACAAGTTAAAGTACGTTTTTTACAAGTTGAAGTACGTTTTTACAAGTTAAAGTACATTTGTTTATAGTTAAACCAAATTTTTGACAAGTTAAAGTATGTTTTTTACAAGTTAATGTATGTTTTTAACAAGTTAAACTCACGTTTTGACAAGTTAAAGTTTTTGTTTTGACAAGTTAATGTAGGTTTTTTACAAGTTAAAGTACGGTTTTTTACAAGTTAAAGTACGTTTTTTACAAGTTAAAGTACGTTTTGAACAAGTTAAAGTACGTTTTTTACAAGTTAAAGTACATTTTGAACAAGTTAAAGTTACGTTTTGACAGGTTAAAGTTACATTTTGACACGTTAAAATACGTTTTTTACAAGTTGAAGTACGTTTTTTACAAGTTAAAGTACATTTGTTACAAGTTAAACCACATTTTTGACAAGTTAAAGTACGTTTTTTACACGTTAATGTATGTTTTTAACAAGATAAACTCACGTTTTGACAAGTTTAAGTTACGTTTTGACAAGTTAATGTAGGTTTTTTACAAGTTAAAGTTACGTTTTGACAAGTTAAAGTACGTTTTTTACAAGTTAAACTACGTTTTTACAAGTTAAAGTAAGTTTTTAACAATTTAAAGTTATGTTTTGACAAGTTAAAGTAGGTTTTTTACAAGTTAAAGTACGCTTTTAACAAGTTAAATTTACGTTTTGACAAGTTAAAGTTACATTTTAACACGTTAAAATACGTTTTTTACAAATTAAAGTTAATTTTTTACAAATTAAAGTACGTTTTTTACAAATTGAAGTACGTTTTTACAAGTTAAAGTTCATTTGTTACAAGTTAAACCACATTTTTGACAAGTTAAAATACGTTTTTTTACAAGTTAATGTATGTTTTTAACAAGTTAAACTTACATTTTGATAGGTTAAAGTTACGTTTTGACAAGTTCAAGTAGGTTTTTTACATGTTAAAGTTACGTTTTGACAAGTTAAAGTACGTTTTTTACAAGTTAAAGTACGTTTTTTACAAGTTAAAGTACGTTTTGAACAAATTAAAGTTACGTTTTGACAAGTTAAAGTTACATTTTGACACGTTTAAACACGTTTTTTACAAGTTAAAGTACAATTTTTACAAGTTGAAGTACGTTTTTACAAGTTAAAGTAAGTGTTTTACAAGTTGAAATACATATTTTTTACAAGTTAAACTATGTTTTTAACAAGTTAAACTTACGTTTTGACAAATTAAAGTTACGTTGACAAGTTAAAGTAGGTTTTTTACAAGTTAAAGTACGTTTTTTACAAATTGAAGTACGTTTTTACAAGTTAAAGTTCATTTGTAGAAAGTTAAACCACATTTTTGACAAGTTAATGTACGTTTTTTGCAAGTTAATGTATGTTTTTAACAAGTTAAACTTACATTTTGACATGTTAAAGTTACGTTTTAACAAGTTCAAGTAGGTTTTTTATATGTTAAAGTTACGTTTTGACAAGTTAAAGTACGTTTTTTAAAAGTTAAAGTACGTTTTTTACAAATTAAAGTACGTTTTGAACAAATTAAAGTTACGTTTTGACAAGTTAAAGTTACATTTTGACACGTTTAAACACGTTTTTTACAAGTTAAAGTACATATTTTACAAGTTGAAGTACATTTTTACAAGTTAAAGTAAGTGTTTTACAAGTTGAAGTACATTTTATACAAGTTAAAGTACATTTTTAACCAGTTAAAGTTATGTTTAACAAGTTAAAGTTATGTTTAACAAGTTAAAGTTACGTTTAGACACATTAAAATTACATTTTGACAAGTTAAAGTACGTTTTGACAAGTTAAATTACGTTTTTAACAAGTTAATCTTATGTTTTGACAAATTAAAGTTACGTTTTGACAGGTTAAAGTAGGTTTTTTACAAGTTAAAGTACGTTTTTTACAAGTTGAAGTACGTTTTTAAAAGTTAACGTACATTTGTTTATAGTTAAACAAAAATTTTGACAAGTTAAAGTATGTTTTGACAAGTTAAATTACGTTTTTAACAAGTTAAACTTACGTTTTGAGAAATTCAAGTTACGTTTTGACAAGTTAAAGTACGTTTTTTATAAGTTAAAGTACGTTTTTTACAAGTTAAAGTACGTTTTGAAGAAATTAAAGTTACGTTTTGACAAGTTAAAGTTACATTTTAACACGTTTAAACACGTTTTTTACAAGTTAAAGTACATATTTTACAAGTTGAAGTACATTTTTACAAGTTAAAGTAAGTGTTTTACAAGTTGAAATACATTTTTTACAAGTTAAAGTACATTTTTTACTAGTTAAAGTTACGTTTTAACAAGTTAAAGTAGGTTTTTTACAAGTTAAAGTACGTTTTTTACAAATTGAAGTACGTTTTTACAAGTTAAAGTACGTTTTTTACAAATTAAAGTACGTTTTGAACAAATTAAAATTACGTTTTGACAAGTTAAAGTTACATTTTGACATGTTTAAATACGTTTTTTACAAGTTAAAATACATTTTTTACAAGTTGAAGTACATTTTTACAAGTTAAACTAAGTGTTTTATAAGTTGAAATACATTTTTTACAAGTTAAAGTACATTTTTTACCAGTTAAGGTTACGTTTTAACAACTTAAAGTTACGTTTTGACACATTAAAATTACATTTTGACAAGTTAAAGTACGTTTTTTTATAAGTTAAAGTTACGTTTTGACAAGTTAAAGTACGTTTTGAACAAGTAAAAGTTACGTTTTGACAAGTTAAAGTTACATTTTGACACGTTAAAATACGTTTTTTACAAGTTAAAGTAAGTTTTTTACAAGTTGAAGTACGTTTATACAAGTTAAAGTACATTTGTTTATAGTTAAACCAAATTTTTGACAAGTTAAAGTATGTTTTTTACAAGTTAATGTATGTTTTTAACAAGTTAAACTCACATTTTGACAAGTTAAAGTTACGTTTTGACAAGTTAATGTAGATTTTTTACAAGTTAAAGTTACGTTTTGACAAGTTAAATTAAGTTTTTAACAAGTTAATCTTACGTTTTGACAAATTAAAGTTACGGTTTGACAAGTTAAAGTAGGTTTTTTGCAAGTTAAAGTACAGTTTTTACAAGTCGAAGTACGTTTTTACAAGTTAAAGTACATCTGTTACAAGTTAAACCAAATTTTTGACAAGTTAAAGTACGTTTTTTACAGGTTAATGTATGTTTTAAACAAGTTAAACTTACATGTTGATAGGTTAAAGTTACGTTTTGACAAGTTCAAGTAGGTTTTTTACATGTTAAAGTTACGTTTTGACAAGTCAAAGTACGTTTTTTACAAGTTAAAGTACGTTTTTTAAAAAGTTAAAGTACGTTTTGAACAAATTAAAGTTACGTTTTGACAAGTTAAAGTTACATTTTGACACGTTTAAACACATTTTTTACAAGTTAAAGTACATTTTTTACAAGTTGAAGTACGTTTTTACAAGTTAAAGTAAGTGTTTTACAAGTTGAAATAAATATTTTTTACAAGTTAAACTATGTTTTTAACAAGTTAAACTTACGTTTTGACAAATTAAAGTTACGTTGACAAGTTAAAGTAGGTTTTTTACAAGTTAAAGTAGGTTTTTTACAAATTGAAGTACGTTTTTACAAGTTCAAGTTCATTTGTTACAAGTTAAACCACATTTTTGAAAAGTTAAAGTACGTTTTTTACAAGTTAATGTATGTTTTTAACAAGTTAAACTTACATTTTGATAGGTTAGAGTTACGTTTTGACAAGTTCAAGTAGGTTTTTTACATGTTAAAGTTACGTTTTGACAAGTTAAAGTACGTTTTTTACAAGTTAAAGTACGTTTTTTACAAGTTAAAGTACGTTTTGAACAAATTAAAGTTACGTTTTGACAAGTTAAAGTTTTATTTTGACACGTTTAAACACGTTTTTTACAAGTTAAAGTACATTTTATACAAGTTCAAGTACGTTTTTACAAGTTAAAGTAAGTGTTTTACAAGTTGAAATAAATTTTTTACAAGTTAAACTATGTTTTTAACAAGTTAAGCTTACGTTTTGACAAATTAAAGTTACGTTGACAAGTTAAAGTAGGTTTTTTACAAGTTAAAGTACGTTTTTTACAAATTGAAGTACGTTTTTACAAGTTAAAGTTCATTTGTAGAAAGTTAAATCACATTTTTGACAAGTTAATGTACGTTTTTTGCAAGTTAATGTATGTTTTTAACAAGTTAAACTTACATTTTGACAGGTTTAAGTTACGTTTTAACAAGTTCAAGTAGGTTTTTTATATGTTAAAGTTACGTTTTGACAAGTTAAAGTACGTTTTTTACAATTTAAAGTACGTTTTTTACAAATTAAAGTTCGTTTTGAACAAATTAAAGTTACGTTTTGACAAGTTAAAGTTACATTTTGACACGTTTAAATACGTTTTTTACAAGTTAAAGTACATTTTTTACAAGTTCAAGTACGTTTTTACAAGTTAAAGTAAGTGTTTTACAAGTTGAAGTACATTTTATACAAGTTAAAGTTACGTTTTAACAAGTTAAAGTTACGTTTTGACACATTAAAATTACATTTTGACAAGATAAAGTACGTTTTGACAAGTTAAATTACGTTTTTAACAAGTTAATCTTATGTTTTGACAAATTAAAGTTACGTTTTGACAGGTTAAAGTACGTTTTTTACAAGTTAAAGTACGTTTTTTACAAGTTGAAGTACGTTTTTACAAGTTAACGTACATTTGTTTATAGTTAAACAAAAATTTTGACAAGTTAAAGTATGTATTTTACAAGTAAATGTATGTTTTTAACAAGTTAAACTCACGTTTTGACAAGTTAAAGTTACGTTTTGACAAGTTCATGTAGGTTTTTTACAAGTTAAAGTTACGTTTTGACAAGTTAAAGTACGTTTTTTACAAGTTAAAGTACGATTTTTACAAGTTAAAGTTACGTTTTGACAAGTTAAAGTAGGTTTTTTACAAGTTAAGTATGCTTTTAACAAGTTAAATTTACGTTTTGACAAGTTAAAGTTACAATTTAACACGTTAAAATACGTTTTTTACAAATTAAAGTACGTTTTTTACAAGTTGAAGTACGTTTTTTACAAGTTAAAGTACGTGTTTTACAAGTTGAAGTGCGTTCTTTACAAGTTAAAGTACATTTTTTACAAGTTAAAGTTACGTTTTTCACATTAAAATTACATTTTGACAAGTTAAACTACGTTTTTACAAGTTAAAATTAATATTTTAATAAGTTAAACTTATGTTTTGACAAATTAAAGTTACGTTTTGACAAGTTAAAGTAGGTTTTTTACAAGTTAAAGTACGTTTTTTACAAATTGAAGTACGTTTTTACAAGTTAAAGTTCATTTGTTACAAGTTAAACCACATTTTTGACAAGTTAAAGTACGTTTTTTACAAGTTAATGTATGTTTTTAACAAGTTAAACTTACATTTTGACAGGTTAAAGTTACGTTTTGACAAGTTCAAGTAGGTTTTTTACATGTTAAAGTTACGTTTTGACAAGTTAAAGTACGTTTTTTCCTAGTTAAAGTACGTTTTTTACAAGTTAAAGTACGTTTTGAACAAATTAAAGTTACGTTTTGACATGTTAAAGTTACATTTTGACACGTTAAAATACGTGTTTTACAAGTTAAAGTACGTTTTGTACAAGTTGAAGTACGTTTTTTACAAGTTAAAGTAACTATTTTACAAGTCGAAGTACGTTTTTTACAATATAAAGTACAATTTTTACAAGTTAAAATTACGTTTTAACAACTTAAAGTTACGTTTTAACACATTAAAATTATATTTTGACAATTGAAAGTACGTTTTTTATAAGTTAAAGATATGTTTTGACAAGTTAAATTACGTTTTTAACAAGTTAAACTTACGTTTTGAGAAATTCAAGTTACATTTTGACAAGTTAAAGTAGGTTTTTTACAAGTTAAAGTACGTTTTTTACAAGTTGAAGTACGTTTTTACAAGTTAAAGTACATTTGTTACAAGTTAAACCACATTTTTGACAAGTTAAAGTACGTTTTTTATAGGTTAATGTATGTTTTTAACAAGATAAACTCACGTTTTGACAAGTTTGAGTTACGTTTTGACAAGTTAATATAGGTTTTTTACAAGTTAAAGTTACGTTTTAACAAGTTAAAGTACGTTTTTTACAATTTAAAGTACGTTTTTTACAAATTAAAGTAAGTTTTTAACAATTTAAAGTTACGTTTTGACAAGTTAAAGTAGGTTTTTTACAAGTTAAAGTACGCTTTTAACAAGTTAAATTTACGTTTTGACAAGTTAAAGTTACATTTTAACACGTTAAAATACGTTTTTTACAAATTAAAGTTAGTTTTTTACAAGTTGAAGTACGTATTTTACAAGTTAAAGTACGTGTTTTACAAGTTGAAGTGCGTTCTATACAAGTTAAAGTACATTTTTTACACTTTAAAGTTACGTTTTAAGTTACGTCTTGACACATTAAAATTACATTTTAAAAAGTAAAAGTACGTTTTTTACAAGTTAAAGTTAGTAATTTGACAAGTTAAACTATGTTTTTAACAAGTTAAACTTACGTTTTGACAAATTAAAGTTACGTTGACAAGTTAAAGTAGGTTTTTTACAAGTTAAAGTACGTTTTTTACAAATTGAAGTACGTTTTTACAAGTTAAAGTTCATTTGTTACAAGTTAAACCACATTTTTGACAAGTTAAAGTACGTTTTTTACAAGTTAATGTATGTTTTTAACAAGTTAAACTTACATTTTGATAGGTTAAAGTTACGTTTTGACAAGTTCAAGTAGGTTTTTTACATGTTAAAGTTACGTTTTGACAAGTTAAAGTACGTTTTTTACAGGTTAAAGTACGTTTTTTACAAGTTAAAGTACGTTTTGAACAAATTAAAGTTACGTTTTGACAAGTTAAAGTTACTTTTTGACACGTTTAAGCACGTTTTTTACAAGTTAAAGTACATTTTTTACAAGTTGAAGTACGTTTTTACAAGTTAAAGTACGTTTTTTACAAGTTAAAGTACATTTTTTACAAGTTAAAGTACGTTTTGAACAAATTAAAGTTACGTTTTGACAAGTTAAAATTACTTTTTGACACGTTTAAATATATTTTTTACAAGTTAAATTACATTTTTTACAAGTTGAAGTCCGTTTTTACAAGTTAAAGTAAGTGTTTTACAAGTTGAAATACATTTTTTACAAGTTAAAGTACATTTTTTACCAGTTAAAGTTACGTTTTAACAAGTTAAAGTTACGTTTTTACAAATTAAAATTACATTTTGACAAGTTAAAGTACGTTTTTTATAAGTTAAAGTTACGTTTTGACAAGTTAAATTACGTTTTTAACAAGTTAATCTTACGTTTTGACAAATTAAAGTTACGTTTTGACAAGTTAAAGTAGGTTTTTTACAAGTTAAAGTACATTTGTTTATAGTTAAACCATATTTTTGACAAGTTAAAGTATGTTTTTAACAAGTTAAAGTACATTTTTTACTAGTTAAAGTTACGTTTTAACAAGTTAAAGTTACGTTTTGACAAGTTAAAGTAGGTTTGTTACAAGTTAATGATGTTTTTTACAAATTGAAGTACGTTTTTACAAGTTAAAGTTCATTTGTTACAAGTTAAACCACATTTTGACAATTTAAAGTACGTTTTTTACAAGTTAATGTATGTTTTTAACAAGATAAACTTACATTTTGACAGGTTAAAGTTACGTTTTGACAAGTTCAAGTAGGTTTTTTACATGTTAAAGTTACGTTTTGACAAGTTAAAGTACGTTTTTTATAAGTTAAAGTACGTTTTTTACGAGTTAAAGTACGTTTTGAAGAAATTAAAGTTACGTTTTAACAAGTTAAAGTACATTTTTTACTAGTTAAAGTTACGTTTTAACAAGTTAAAGTTACGTTTTGACAAGTTAAAGTAGGTTTGTTACAAGTTAATGACGTTTTTTACAAATTGAAGTACGTTTTTACAAGTTAAAGTTCATTTGTTACAAGTTAAACCACATTTTGACAATTTAAAGTACGTTTTTTACAAGTTAATGTATGTTTTTAACAAGATAAACTTACATTTTGACAGGTTAAAGTTACGTTTTGACAAGTTCAAGTAGGTTTTTTACATGTTAAAGTTACGTTTTGACAAGTTAAAGTACGTTTTTTATAAGTTAAAGTACGTTCTTTACAAGTTAAAGTACGTTTTGAAGAAATTAAAGTTACGTTTTGACAAGTTAAAGTTACGTTTTGACAAGTTAAAGTACGTTTTTTACAAGTTAAAGTACTTTTTTTACAAGTTAAAGTACGTTTTGAAGAAATTAAAGTTACGTTTTAACAAGTTAAAGTACATTTTTTACTAGTTAAAGTTACGTTTTAACAAGTTAAAGTTACGTTTTGACAAGTTAAAATAGGTTTGTTACAAGTTAAGGACGTTTTTTACAAATTGGATTACGTTTTTACAAGTTAAAGTTTATTTGTTACAAGTTAAACCACATTTTGACAATTTAAAGTACGTTTTTTACAAGTTAATGTATGTTTTTAACAAGATAAACTTACATTTTGACAGGTTAAAGTTACGTTTTGACAAGTTCAAGAAGGTTTTTTACATGTTAAGGTTACGTTTTGACAAGTTAAAGTACGTTTTTTACAAGTTAAAGTACGTTTTTTACAATTTAAAGTACGTTTTGAACAAATTAAAGTTACGTTTTGACAAGTTAAAGTTACATTTTGACACGTTTAAACACGTTTTTTACAAGTTAAAGTACATATTTTACAAGTTGAAGTACATTTTTACAAGTTAAAGTAAGTGTTTTACAAGTTTAAATACATTTTTTACAAGTTAAAGTACATTTTTTACTAGTTAAAGTTACGTTTTAACAAGTTAAAGTAAGTTTTTTACAAGTTAAAGTACGTTTTTTACAAATTGAAGTACGTTTTTACAAGTTAAAGTACGTTTTTTACAAATTAAAGTACGTTTTGAACAAATTAAAGTTACGTTTTGACAAGTTAAAGTTACATTTTGACACGTTTAAATACGTTTTTTACAAGTTAAAATACATTTTTTACAAGTTCAAGTACATTTTTACAAGTTAAAGTAAGTGTTTTATAAGTTGAAATACATTTTTTACAAGTTAAAGTACATTTTTTACCAGTTAAGGTTACGTTTTAACAACTTAAAGTTACGTTTTGACACATTAAAATTACATTTTAACAAGTTAAAGTACGTTTTTTTATAAGTTAAAGTTACGTTTTGACAAGTTAAATTACGTTTTTAACAAGTTAATCTTACGTTTTGACAAATTAAAGTTACATTTTGACAAGTTAAAGTAGGTTTTTTACAAGTTAAAGTACGTGTTTTACAAGTTGAAGTACGTTTTTACAAGTTAAAGTACATTTATTTATAGTTAAATCAAATTTTTGACAAGTTAAAGTATGTTTTTTACAAGTTAATGTATGTTTTTCACAAGTTAAACTTACGTTTTGACAAGTTAAAGTTACGTTTTGACAAGTTAATGTAGGCATTTTACAAGTTAAAGTTACGTTTTGACAAGTTAAAGTACGTTTTTTACAAGTTAAAGTACTTTTTTTACAAGTTAATGTACGTTTTGAACAAGTTAAAGTAAGTAATCTACAAGTTAAAGTACGTTTTGAACAAGTTAAAGTTACGTTTTGACAAGTTAAAGTTACATTTTGACACGTTAAAATACGTTTTTTACAAGTTAATGTATGTTTTTAACTAGTTAAACTCACGTTTTGACAAGTTAAAGTTACGTTTTGACAAGTTAATGTAGGTTTTTTACAAGTTAAAGTTACGTTTTGACAAGTTAAAGTACGTTTTTTACAAGTTAAAGTACGTTTTTTACAAGTTAAAGTACGTTTTGAACAAGTTAAAGAACGTTTTTTACAAGTTAAAGTACGTTTTGAACAAGTTAATGTTACGTTTTGACAAGTTAAAGTTACATTTTGACACGTTAAAATACGTTTTTTACAAGTTAAAGTACGTTTTTTACAAGTTGAAGTACGTTTTTTACAAGATAAAGTTAGTGTTTTACAAGTCCAAGTACGTTTTTTACAAGTTAAAGTACATTTTTTACAAGTTAAATTTACGTTTGAACAACTTAAAGTTACGTTTTGACACATTAAAATTACATTTTGACAAGTTAAAGTACATTTTTTATAAGTTAAAGTTATGTTTTGACAAGTTAAATTACGATTTTAACAAGTTAAACTTACGTTTTGAGAAATTCAAGTTACGTTTTGACAAGTTAAAGTAGGTTTTCTACAAGTTAAAGTACGTTTTTTACAAGTTGAAGTACGTTTTTACAAGTTAAAGTACATTTGTTACAAGTTAAACCACATTTTTGACAATTTAAAGTACGTTTTTCCACGTTAATGTATGTTTTTAACAAGATAAACTCACGTTTGGACAAGTTTAAGTTACGTTTTGACAAGTTAATGTAGGTTTTTTACAAGTAAAAGTTACGTTTTGACAAGTTAAAGTACGTTTTTACAAGTTAAAGGACGTTTTTTACAAGTTAAAGTACGTTTTTAACAGGTTAAAGTTACGTTTTGACAAGTTAAAATAGGTTTTTTACAAGTTCAAGTACCTTTTAACAGTTAAATTTACGTTTTGACAAGTTAAATTTACGTTTTGATAAGTTAAAGTACGTTTTTTACAAGTTAATGTATGTTTTTAACAAATTAAACTTACATTTTGATAGATTAAAGTTACGTTTTGACAAGTTAAAGTACGTTTTTTACAATTTAAAGTACGTTTTTTACAAGTTAAAGTACGTTTTGAACAAATTAAGGTTACGTTTTGACAAGTTAAAGTTACATTTTGAGACGTTTAAATACGTTTTTTACAAGTTAAAGTACATTTTTTACAAGTTGAAGTACGTTTTTACAAGTTAAAGTAAGTGTTTTTCAAGTTGAAGTACATTTTTTACAAGTTAAAGTACAATTTCTTACCAGTTAAAGTTACGTTTTAACAAGTTTAAGTTACGTTTTGACACATTAAAATTACATTTTGACAAGTTAAAGTAAGTTTTTTATAAGTTAAAGTTACGTTTTGACAAGTTAAATTAAGTTTTTAACAAGTTAATCTTACGTTTTGACAAATTAAAGTTACGTTTTGACAAGTTAAAGTAGGTTTTTTACAAGTTAAAGTACGTTTTTAACAAGTTGAAGTACGTTTTTACAAGTTAAAGTACATTTGTTTATAGTTAAACCAAATTTTTGACAAGTTAAAGTATGTTTTGTACAAGTTAATGTATGTTTTTAACTAGTTAAACTCACGTTTTGACAAGTTAAAGTTACGTTTTGACAAGTTAAAGTACGTTTTGAACAAGTTAAAGTACGTTTTTTACAAGTTAAAGTACGTTTTGAACAAGTTAAAGTTACGTTTTGACATCTTAAAGTTACATTTTGATACGTTAAAATACGTTTTTTACAAGTTAAAGTAAGTTTTTTACAAGTTGAAGTACGTTTTTTACAAGTTAAAGTTAATGTTTTGACAAGTTAAACTACGTTTATAACTAGTTAACCTTACGTTTTGACTAATTAAAGTTACGTTTTTACAAGTTAAAGTAGGTTTTTTACAAGTTAAAGTACTTTTTTTTACAAATAGAAGTACGTTTTTACAAGTTAAAGTTCATTTGTTACATGTTAAACCACATTTTTGACTAGTTAAAGTACGTTTTTTACAAATTAATGTATGTTTTTAACAAGTTAAACTTACATTTTGACAGGTTAAAGTTACGTT
This sequence comes from Urtica urens, assembly GCA_958296335.1. Classification (NCBI taxonomy): domain Eukaryota; kingdom Viridiplantae; phylum Streptophyta; class Magnoliopsida; order Rosales; family Urticaceae; genus Urtica; species Urtica urens. The sequence continues at coordinate 90,763 of CATQIS010000033.1, read as the reverse complement.
TTGACAAGTTAAAGTAGGTTTTTTACAAGTTAAAGTTACGTTTTGACAAGTTAAAGTATGTTTTTTACAAGTTAAAGTACGTTCTTTACAAGTTAAAGTACGTTTTGAACAAGTTAAAGTTACGTTTTGACTAGTTAAAGTAGGTTTTTTTACAAGATAAAGTACGCTTTTAACAAGTTAAATTTACGTTTTGACAAGTTAAAGTTACATTTTAACACGTTAAAATTCGTTTTTTACAAATTAAAGTTCGTTTTTTCCAAGTTGAAGTACGTTGTTTACAAGTTAAAGTACGTGTTTTACAAGTTGAAGTGCGTTCTTTACAAGTTAAAGTACATTTTTTACAAGTTAAAGTTACATTTTAAGTTACGTTTTGACACATTAAAATTACATTTTGACAGGTTAAATTACATTTTTTACAAGTTAAAAGTTAATGTTTTAACAAGTTAAACTACGTTTTTAACAAGTTAAACTGACGTTTTGACAAATTAAAGTTAAGTTTTTACAAGTTAAAGTACTTATTTTACAAATAGAAGTACGTTTTTACAAGTTAAAGTTCATTTATTACAAGTTAAACCACATTTTTGACAAGTTAAAGTACGTTTTTTACAAATTAATGTATGTTTTTAACAAGTTAAACTTACATTTTGACAGGTTAAAGTTACGTTTTGAAAAGTTAAAGTAGGTTTTTTACAAGTTAAAGTTACGTTTTGACAAGTTAAAGTATGTTTTTTACAAGTTAAAGTACGTTTTTTACAAGTTAAAGTACGTTTTGAACAAGTTAAAGTTACGTTTTGACAAGTTAAAGTAGGTTTTTTACAAGATAAATACGCTTTTAACAAGTTAAATTTACGTTTTGACAAGTTAAAGTTACATTTTAACACGTTAAAATACGTTTTTTACAAATTAAAGTTCGTTTTTTACAAGTTGAAGTACATTTTTTACAAGTTAAAGTACGTGTTTTACAAGTTGAAGTGCGTTCTTTACAAGTTAAAGTACATTTTTTACAAGTTAAAGTTACGTTTTAAGTTACGTTTTGACACATTAAAATTACATTTTGACAAGTTAAAGTACATTTTTTACAAGTTAAAGTCAATGTTTTAACAAGTTAAACTACGTTTTTAACAAGTTAAACTGACGTTTTGACAAATTAAAGTTACGTTTTGACAAGTTAAAGTAGGTTTTTTACAAGTTAAAGTACTTTTTTTACAAATAGAAGTACGTTTTGACAGGTTAAAGTAGGTTTTTTACAAGTTAAAGTTACGTTTTGACAAGTTAAAGTATGTTTTTTACAAGTTAAAGTAGGTTTTTTACAAGTTAAAGTACGTTTTGAACAAATTAAAGTTACGTTTTGACAAGTTAAAGTTACATTTTGACACGTTTAAATACGTTTTTTACAAGTTAAAGTACAGTTTTTACAAATTGAAGTACGTTTTTACAAGTTAAAGAAAGTGTTTTACAAGTTGAAGTACATTTTTTACAAGTTAAAGTACTTTTTTTACCAGTTAAAGTTCCGTTTTGACACATTAAAATTATATTTTGACAAGTTAAAGTACGTTTTTTATAAGTTAAAGTTACGTTTTGACAAGTTAAATTACGTTTTTAACAAGTTAATCTTACGTTTTGAAAAATTAAAGTTACGTTTGACATGTTAAAGTAGGTTTTTTACAAGATGAAGTACGTTTTTACAAGTTAAAGTACATTTGTTTATAGTTAAACCACATTTTTGACAAGTTAAAGTATGTTTTTTACAAGTTAATGTATGTTTTAACAAGTTTAACTCACGTTTTGACAAGTTAAAGTTACGTTTTGACAAGTTAATGTAGGTTTTTTACAAGTTAAAGTTACGTTTTGACAAGTTAAAGTATGTTTTTTACAAGTTAAAGTACGTTTTTTACAAGTTGAAGTACGTTTTTTACAAGTTAAAGTAAGTGTTTTACAAGTTGAAGTACATTTTTTACAAGTTAAAGTACATTTTTTACAAGTTAAAGTTACATTTTAACAACTTAAAGTTACGTTTTGACACATTAAAATTACATTTTGACAAGTTATAGTACGTTTTTTATACGTTTTTTAAAAGTTAATGTTACGTTTTGACAAGTTAAATTATGTTTTTAACAAGTTAAACTTACGTTTTAACAAATGAAAGTTACGTTTAGACAAGTTAAAGCAAGGTTTTTACAAGTTAACCTACGTTTTTTACAAGTTGAAGTACGTTTTTACAACTTAAAGTACATCTCTTACAAGTTAAACCACATTTTTGACTAGTTAAAGTACGTTTTTTACAAGTTAATGTATGTTTTTAACAAGTCAAACTTACGTTTTGACAAGTTAAAGTTACGTTTTGATAAGTTAAAGTAGGTTTTTTACAACTTAAAGTTACGTTTTGACAAGTTAAATTACATTTTTTACAAGTTAAAGTACGTTTTTCAAAGTTAAAGTACGTTTTTAACAAGTTAAAGTTACATTTTGACAAGTTAAAGTATATTTTTTACTAGTTAAAGTACGTTTTTTACAAGTTAAAGTACGTTTTTAACAAGTTAAAGTTACGTTTTGACAAGTTACAGTTACATTTTGACACGTTAAAATACATTTTTTACAAGTTACAGTACGTTTTTTACAAGTTGAAGTACGTTTTTTACAAGTTAAAGCAAGTGTTTTACAAGTTGAAACATGTTTTTTACAAGTTTAAGTACGTTTTTTACAATATAAAGTTACAATTTAACAACTTAAAGTTATGTTTTGAAACATTAAATTTACATTTTGACAAGTTAAAGTACGTTTTTTACAAGTTAAAGTTACGTTTTGACTAGTTAAATTATGTTTTTAACAAGTTAAACTTACGTTTTAACAAATTAAAGTTACGTTTAGACAATTTAAAGTACATTTGTTACAAGTTAAACCACATTTTTGACAAGTTAAATTAAGTTTTTTACTAGTGAATATATATTTTTAACAAGTTAAACATACGTTTTGACAAGTTAAAGTTACGTTTTGACAAGTTAAAGTAGGTTTTTTAATAGTTAAAGTTACGTTTTGACAAGTTAATGTACGTTCTTTACAAGTTAAAGAACGTTTTTACAAGTTAAAGTACGTTTTTAACAATTTAAAGTTATGTTTTGACAAATTAAAATTACATTATGACAAGTTATAGTACATTTTTTATACGTTTATTACAAGTTAAAGTTACGTTTTGATAAGTTAAATAATGTTTTTAACAAGTTTAACTTACGTTTTGAAAAATTAAAGTTACGTTTAGACAAGTTAAAGTAGGGTTTTTATAAGTTAAACTACGTATTTTGCAAGTTGAAGTACGTTTTTACAACTTAAAGTACATTTGTTACAAGTTAAACCACATTTTTGACAAGTTTAAGTACGTTTTTTACAAGATAATGTATGTTTTTAACAAGTTAAAGTTACGCTTTGACATATTAAAGTTACGCTTTGACAAGTTAAATTAGATTTTTTACAAGTTAAAGTACATTTTTTACAAATAAAAGTACGTTTTTTACAAGTTAAAGTACGTTTTTAACAAGTTAAAGTTACGTTTTGACAAGTTAAAGTACATTTTTTACAAGTTAAAGTACGTTTTTTACAAGTTAAAGTACGTTTTTAACAAGTTAAAGTTATGTTTTAACAAGTTACAATTATATTTTGACACGTTAAAATACATTTTTTACAAGTTACAGTACGTTTTTTACAAGTTGAAGTACGTTTTTTACAATTTCAAGCAAGTGTTTTACAAGTTGTAGTACGTTTTTTACAAGTTGAAGTACGTTTTTTACAAGTTAAAGTTACGTTTTAACAACTTAAACTTACGTTTTGACACATTAAAATTACATTTTGACAAGTTAAAGTATGTTTTTTACAAGTTAAAGTATGGTTTTTACAAGTTAAAGTTACGTTTTGACAAGTTAAATTACGTTTTTAACAAGTTAAACATACGTTTTGACAAATTAAAGTTACGTTTGACTAGTTAAAGTATGTTTTTTACAAGTTAATGTATGTTTTTAACAAGTTAAACTTACGTTTTGACATGTTAATGTTATGTTTTGACAAGTTAATGTAGGTTTTTTACAAGTTAAAGTTACGTTTTGACAAGTTAAAGACGTTTTTTTACAAGTTAGAGTACGTTTTTAATAAGTGAAAGTTATGTTTTGACAAGTTAAAGTTACAATTTGACACGTTAAAATACGTTTTTTACAAGTTAAAGTACGTTTTTGACAAGTTGAAGTATATTTTTTACAAGTTAAAGTACGTTTTTAACAAGTTGAAGTTACGTTTTGACAAGTTAAAGTTACGTTTTGACAAGTTAAAGTAAGTTTTTTATTAGTTGATGTATATTTTTTACACGTTAAAATTACGATTTTACAAGTGAAAGTTACGTTTTGACAAGTTAAAGTACGTTTTTTACAAGTTAAAGTAAGTGTTTTACAAGTTGAAATACATTTTTTACAAGTTAAAGTACATTTTTTACTAGTCAAAGTTACGTTTTAACAGCTTAAAGTTTCGTTTTGACACATTAAAATTATATTTTGACAAGTTAAAGTACGTTTTTTACAAGTTAAAGTTACGTTTTGACAAGTTATATTATGTTTTTAACAAGTTAAACTTACGTTTTGACAAATTAAAGTTACGTTTAGAAAAGTTAAAGTAGGGTTTTTACAAGTTAAACTACGTTTTTTACAAGTTGAAGTTCGTTTTTACAACTTAAAGTACATTGGTTACAAGTTAAACCAAATTTTTGACAAGTTAAAGTAAGTTTTTTACAAGTTAATGTGTGTTTTTCACAGAGTTAAACTTACGTTTTGACAAGTTAAAGTTACGTTTTGACAAGTTAAAGTATGTTTTTTACAAGTTAAAGTTACGTTTTGACAAGTTAAAGTACATTTTTTACAAGTTAAAGTAAGTTTTTAAAAGTTAAAGTACATTTTTAACAAGTTAAAGTTACGTTTTGACAAGTTACAGTTACATTTTGAAACGTTAAAATACATTTTTTACAAGTTAAAGTACGTTTTTTACAAGTTGAAGTACGTTTTTTACAAGTTAAAGCAAGTGTTTTACAAGTAGAAGAACGTTTTTTACTAGTTGAAGTACGTTTTTTGCAAGTTAAACTTACGTTTTAACAACTTAAAGTAACGTTTTGACACATTAAAATTACATTTTGACAAGTTATAGTACGTTTTTTAGAAGTTAAAGTTACGTTTTGACAAGTTAAATTACGTTTTTAACAAGTTAAACTTACGTTTTGACAAATTAAAGTTACGTTTGACAAGTTAAAGTAGGTTTTTTACAAGTTAAAGTACGTTTTTTTCCAATTTGAAGTACGTTTTTACAACTTAAAGTACATTTCTTACAAGTTAAACCTCATTTTTGACAAGTTAAAGTACGTTTTTTACAAGTTAATATATGTTTTTAACAAGTTAAACTTACGTTTTGACAAGTTAAAGTTACGTTTTGACAAGTTAAAGTAGGTTTTTTAAAAGTTAAAGTTATGTTTTGACAAGTTAAAGTACGTTTTTTACAAGTTAAAGAACGTTTTTTACAAGTTAAAGTGCGTTTTTAACAATTTGAAGTTACGTTTTGACAAGTTTAAGTTACATTTTGACAAGTTAAATTACGTTTTTTACAAGTGTAAGTACGTATTTAACAAGTTAAAGTTACGTTTTCACAAGTTAAAGTTACACTTTGACACGGTAAAATACGTTTTTTACAAGTTAAAGTACATTTTTTACAAGTTAAAGCAAGTGTTTTACAAGTTGAAGTACATTTTTGACAAGTTGAAGTACGTTTTTTACAAGTTAAAGTTACGTTTTAATAACTTAATGTTACGTTTTGACACATTATAATTAAATTTGACAAGTTAAAGTTACGTTTTGACAAGTTAATGTGTGTTTTTAACAAGTTAAACTTACGTCTTGACAAATTAAAGTTACGTTTTCACAAGTTAAAGTAGGTTTTTTACAAGTTAATGTACGTTTTTTACAAGTTGAAGTACGTTTTTACAAGTTAAAGTACATTTTTTACAAGTTATACCACATTTTTGACAAGTTAAAGTACGTTTTTTACAAGTTAATGTATGTTTTTAACAAGTTAAACTCACGTTTTGACAAGTTAAAGTTACATTTTGAAAAGTTAGTGTAGGTTTTTTACAAGTTAAAGTTACGTTTTTTATAAGTTAAAGTTACGTTTTGACAAGTTAAAGTAGGTTTTTTATTAGTTGATGTATATTTTTTACACGTTAAAATTACGATTTTACAAGTGAAAGTTACGTTTTGACAAGTTAAAGTACGTTTTTTACAAGTTAAAGTAAGTGTTTTACAAGTTGAAATACATTTTTTACAAGTTAAAGTACATTTTTTACTAGTCAAAGTTACGTTTTAACAGCTTAAAGTTTCGTTTTGACACATTAAAATTACATTTTGACAAGTTAAAGTACGTTTTTTACAAGTTAAAGTTACGTTTTGACAAGTTATATTATGTTTTTAACAAGTTAAACTTACGTTTTGACAAATTAAAGTTACGTTTAGAAAAGTTAAAGTAGGGTTTTTACAAGTTAAACTACGTTTTTTACAAGTTGAAGTTCGTTTTTACAACTTAAAGTACATTGGTTACAAGTTAAACCAAATTTTTGACAAGTTAAAGTAAGTTTTTTACAAGTTAATGTGTGTTTTTCACAGAGTTAAACTTACGTTTTGACAAGTTAAAGTTACGTTTTGACAAGTTAAAGTATGTTTTTTACAAGTTAAAGTTACGTTTTGACAAGTTAAAGTACATATTTTACAAGTTAAAGTATGTTTTTAAAAGTTAAAGTACATTTTTAACAAGTTAAAGTTACGTTTTGACAAGTTACAGTTACATTTTGAAACGTTAAAATACATTTTTTACAAGTTAAAGTACGTTTTTTACAAGTTGAAGTACGTTTTTTTACAAGTTAAAGCAAGTGTTTTACAAGTAGAAGAACGTTTTTTACTAGTTGAAGTACGTTTTTTGCAAGTTAAACTTACGTTTTAACAACTTAAAGTAACGTTTTGACACATTAAAATTACATTTTGACAAGTTATAGTACGTTTTTTAGAAGTTAAAGTTACGTTTTGACAAGTTAAATTACGTTTTTAACAAGTTAAACTTACGTTTTGACAAACTAAAGTTACGTTTGACAAGTTAAAGTAGGTTTTTTACAAGTTAAAGTACGTTTTTTTCCAATTTGAAGTACGTTTTTACAACTTAAAGTACATTTCTTACAAGTTAAACCTCATTTTTGACAAGTTAAAGTACGTTTTTTACTAGTAAATATATGTTTTTAACAAGTTAAACTTACGTTTTGAGAAGTTAAAGTTACGTTTTGACAAGTTAAAGTAGGTTTTTTAAAAGTTAAAGTTATGTTTTGAAAAGTTAAAGTACGTTTTTTACAAGTTAAAGAACGTTTTTTACAAGTTAAAGTGCGTTTTTAACAATTTGAAGTTACGTTTTGACAAGTTTAAGTTACATTTTGACAAGTTAAATTACGTTTTTTACAAGTGTAAGTACGTATTTAACAAGTTAAAGTTACGTTTTCACAAGTTAAAGTTACACTTTGACACGGTAAAATACGTTTTTTACAAGTTAAAGTACGTTTTTTACAAGTTAAAGTAAGTGTTTTACAAGTTGAAGTACATTTTTGACAAGTTGAAGTACGTTTTTTACAAGTTAAAGTTACGTTTTAACAACTTAAAGTTACGTTTTGACACATTATAATTACAATTTGACAAGTTAAAGTTACGTTTTGACAAGTTAAATTACGTTTTTAACAAGTTAAACTTACGTCTTGACAAATTAAAGTTACGTTTTCACAAGTTAAAGTAGGTTTTTTACAAGTTAATGTACGTTTTTTACAAGTTGAAGTACGTTTTTACAAGTTAATGTACATTTTTTACAAGTTATACCACATTTTTGACAAGTTAAAGTACGTTTTTTACAAGTTAATGTATGTTTTTAACAAGTTAAACTCACGTTTTGACAAGTTAAAGTTACATTTTGAAAAGTTAGTGTAGGTTTTTTACAAGTTAAAGTTACGTTTTTTATAAGTTAAAGTTACGTTTTGACAAGTTAAAGTAGGTTTTTTATTAGTTGATGTATATTTTTTACACGTTAAAATTACGATTTTACAAGTGAAAGTTACGTTTTGACAAGTTAAAGTACGTTTTTTACAAGTTAAAGTAAGTGTTTTACAAGTTGAAATACATTTTTTACAAGTTAAAGTACATTTTTTACTAGTCAAAGTTACGTTTTAACAGCTTAAAGTTTCGTTTTGACACATTAAAATTACATTTTGACAAGTTAAAGTACGTTTTTTACAAGTTAAAGTTACGTTTTGACAAGTTATATTATGTTTTTAACAAGTTAAACTTACGTTTTGACAAATTAAAGTTACGTTTAGAAAAGTTAAAGTAGGGTTTTTACAAGTTAAACTACGTTTTTTACAAGTTGAAGTTCGTTTTTACAACTTAAAGTACATTGGTTACAAGTTAAACCAAATTTTTGACAAGTTAAAGTAAGTTTTTTACAAGTTAATGTGTGTTTTTCACAGAGTTAAACTTACGTTTTGACAAGTTAAAGTTACGTTTTGACAAGTTAAAGTATGTTTTTTACAAGTTAAAGTTACGTTTTGACAAGTTAAAGTACATATTTTACAAGTTAAAGTATGTTTTTAAAAGTTAAAGTACATTTTTAACAAGTTAAAGTTACGTTTTGACAAGTTACAGTTACATTTTGAAACGTTAAAATACATTTTTTACAAGTTAAAGTACGTTTTTTACAAGTTGAAGTACGTTTTTTTACAAGTTAAAGCAAGTGTTTTACAAGTAGAAGAACGTTTTTTACTAGTTGAAGTACGTTTTTTGCAAGTTAAACTTACGTTTTAACAACTTAAAGTAACGTTTTGACACATTAAAATTACATTTTGACAAGTTATAGTACGTTTTTTAGAAGTTAAAGTTACGTTTTGACAAGTTAAATTACGTTTTTAACAAGTTAAACTTACGTTTTGACAAACTAAAGTTACGTTTGACAAGTTAAAGTAGGTTTTTTACAAGTTAAAGTACGTTTTTTTCCAATTTGAAGTACGTTTTTACAACTTAAAGTACATTTCTTACAAGTTAAACCTCATTTTTGACAAGTTAAAGTACGTTTTTTACAAGTTAATATATGTTTTTAACAAGTTAAATTTACGTTTTGACAAGTTAAAGTTACGTTTTGACAAGTTAAAGTAGGTTTTTTAAAAGTTAAAGTTATGTTTTGAAAAGTTAAAGTACGTTTTTTACAAGTTAAAGAACGTTTTTTACAAGTTAAAGTGCGTTTTTAACAATTTGAAGTTACGTTTTGACAAGTTTAAGTTACATTTTGACAAGTTAAATTACGTTTTTTACAAGTGTAAGTACGTATTTAACAAGTTAAAGTTACGTTTTCACAAGTTAAAGTTACACTTTGACACGGTAAAATACGTTTTTTACAAGTTAAAGTACATTTTTTACAAGTTAAAGCAAGTGTTTTACAAGTTGAAGTACATTTTTGACAAGTTGAAGTACGTTTTTTACAAGTTAAAGTTACGTTTTAACAACTTAAAGTTACGTTTTGACACATTAAAATTACAATTTGACAAGTTAAAGTTACGTTTTGACAAGTTAAATTACGTTTTTAACAAGTTAAACTTACGTCTTGACAAATTAAAGTTACGTTTTCACAAGTTAAAGTAGGTTTTTTACAAGTTAATGTACGTTTTTTACAAGTTGAAGTACGTTTTTACAAGTTAAAGTACATTTTTTACAAGTTATACCACATTTTTGACAAGTTAAAGTACGTTTTTTACAAGTTAATGTATGTTTTTAACAAGTTAAACTCACGTTTTGACAAGTTAAAGTTACATTTTGAAAAGTTAGTGTAGGTTTTTTACAAGTTAAAGTTACGTTTTTTATAAGTTAAAGTTACGTTTTGACAAGTTAAAGTAGGTTTTTTATTAGTTGATGTATATTTTTTACACGTTAAAATTACGATTTTACAAGTGAAAGTTACGTTTTGACAAGTTAAAGTACGTTTTTTACAAGTTAAAGTAAGTGTTTTACAAGTTGAAATACATTTTTTACAAGTTAAAGTACATTTTTTACTAGTCAAAGTTACGTTTTAACAGCTTAAAGTTTCGTTTTGACACATTCAAATTACATTTTGACAAGTTAAAGTACGTTTTTTACAAGTTAAAGTTACGTTTTGACAAGTTATATTATGTTTTTAACAAGTTAAACTTACGTTTTGACAAATTAAAGTTACGTTTAGAAAAGTTAAAGTAGGGTTTTTACAAGTTAAACTACGTTTTTTACAAGTTGAAGTTCGTTTTTACAACTTAAAGTACATTGGTTACAAGTTAAACCAAATTTTTGACAAGTTAAAGTAAGTTTTTTACAAGTTAATGTGTGTTTTTCACAGAGTTAAACTTACGTTTTGACAAGTTAAAGTTATGTTTTGACAAGTTAAAGTATGTTTTTTACAAGTTAAAGTTACGTTTTGACAAGTTAAAGTACATATTTTACAAGTTAAAGTATGTTTTTAAAAGTTAAAGTACATTTTTAACAAGTTAAAGTTACGTTTTGACAAGTTACAGTTACATTTTGAAACGTTAAAATACATTTTTTACAAGTTAAAGTACGTTTTTTACAAGTTGAAGTACGTTTTTTTACAAGTTAAAGCAAGTGTTTTACAAGTAGAAGAACGTTTTTTACTAGTTGAAGTACGTTTTTTGCAAGTTAAACTTACGTTTTAACAACTTAAAGTAACGTTTTGACACATTAAAATTACATTTTGACAAGTTATAGTACGTTTTTTAGAAGTTAAAGTTACGTTTTGACAAGTTAAATTACGTTTTTAACAAGTTAAACTTACGTTTTGACAAACTAAAGTTACGTTTGACAAGTTAAAGTAGGTTTTTTACAAGTTAAAGTACGTTTTTTTCCAATTTGAAGTACGTTTTTACAACTTAAAGTACATTTCTTACAAGTTAAACCTCATTTTTGACAAGTTAAAGTACGTTTTTTACAAGTTAATATATGTTTTTAACAAGTTAAATTTACGTTTTGACAAGTTAAAGTTACGTTTTGACAAGTTAAAGTAGGTTTTTTAAAAGTTAAAGTTATGTTTTGACAAGTTAAAGTATGTTTTTTACGAGTTAAAGTACGTGTTTTACAAGTTGAAGTGCGTTTTTAACAATTTGAAGTTACGTTTTGACAAGTTTAAGTTACATTTTGACAAGTTAAATTACGTTTTTTACAAGTGTAAGTACGTATTTAACAAGTTAAAGTTACGTTTTCACAAGTTAAAGTTACACTTTGACACGGTAAAATACGTTTTTTACAAGTTAAAGTACATTTTTTACAAGTTAAAGCAAGTGTTTTACAAGTTGAAGTACATTTTTGACAAGTTGAAGTACGTTTTTTACAAGTTAAAGTTACGTTTTAACAACTTAAAGTTACGTTTTGACACATTATAATTACAATTTGACAAGTTAAAGTTACGTTTTGACAAGTTAAATTACGTTTTTAACAAGTTAAACTTACGTCTTGACAAATTAAAGTTACGTTTTCACAAGTTAAAGTAGGTTTTTTACAAGTTAATGTACGTTTTTTACAAGTTGAAGTACGTTTTTACAAGTTAAAGTACATTTTTTACAAGTTATACCACATTTTTGACAAGTTAAAGTACGTTTTTTACAAGTTAATGTATGTTTTTAACAAGTTAAACTCACGTTTTGACAAGTTAAAGTTACATTTTGAAAAGTTAGTGTAGGTTTTTTACAAGTTAAAGTTACGTTTTTTATAAGTTAAAGTTACGTTTTGACAAGTTAAAGTAGGGTTTTTATTAGTTGATGTATATTTTTTACACGTTAAAATTACGATTTTACAAGTGAAAGTTACGTTTTGACAAGTTAAAGTACGTTTTTTACAAGTTAAAGTAAGTGTTTTACAAGTTGAAATACATTTTTTACAAGTTAAAGTACATTTTTTACTAGTCAAAGTTACGTTTTAACAGCTTAAAGTTTCGTTTTGACACATTAAAATTACATTTTGACAAGTTAAAGTACGTTTTTTACAAGTTAAAGTTACGTTTTGACAAGTTATATTATGTTTTTAACAAGTTAAACTTACGTTTTGACAAATTAAAGTTACGTTTAGAAAAGTTAAAGTAGGGTTTTTACAAGTTAAACTACGTTTTTACAAGTTGAAGTTCGTTTTTACAACTTAAAGTACATTGGTTACAAGTTAAACCAAATTTTTGACAAGTTAAAGTAAGTTTTTTACAAGTTAATGTGTGTTTTTCACAGAGTTAAACTTACGTTTTGACAAGTTAAAGTTACGTTTTGACAAGTTAAAGTATGTTTTTTACAAGTTAAAGTTACGTTTTGACAAGTTAAAGTACATATTTTACAAGTTAAAGTATGTTTTTAAAAGTTAAAGTACATTTTTAACAAGTTAAAGTTACGTTTTGACAAGTTACAGTTACATTTTGAAACGTTAAAATACATTTTTTACAAGTTAAAGTACGTTTTTTACAAGTTGAAGTACGTTTTTTTACAAGTTAAAGCAAGTGTTTTACAAGTAGAAGAACGTTTTTTACTAGTTGAAGTACGTTTTTTGCAAGTTAAACTTACGTTTTAACAACTTAAAGTAACGTTTTGACACATTAAAATTACATTTTGACAAGTTATAGTACGTTTTTTAGAAGTTAAAGTTACGTTTTGACAAGTTAAATTACGTTTTTAACAAGTTAAACTTACGTTTTGACAAACTAAAGTTACGTTTGACAAGTTAAAGTAGGTTTTTTACAAGTTAAAGTACGTTTTTTTCCAATTTGAAGTACGTTTTTACAACTTAAAGTACATTTCTTACAAGTTAAACCTCATTTTTGACAAGTTAAAGTACGTTTTTTACAAGTTAATATATGTTTTTAACAAGTTAAATTTACGTTTTGACAAGTTAAAGTTACGTTTTGACAAGTTAAAGTAGGTTTTTTAAAAGTTAAAGTTATGTTTTGACAAGTTAAAGTACGTTTTTTACAAGTTAAAGTACGTTTTTTACAAGTTAAAGTGCGTTTTTAACAATTTGAAGTTACGTTTTGACAAGTTTAAGTTACATTTTGACAAGTTAAATTACGTTTTTTACAAGTGTAAGTACGTATTTAACAAGTTAAAGTTACGTTTTCACAAGTTAAAGTTACACTTTGACACGGTAAAATACGTTTTTTACAAGTTAAAGTACATTTTTTACAAGTTAAAGCAAGTGTTTTACAAGTTGAAGTACATTTTTGACAAGTTGAAGTACGTTTTTTACAAGTTAAAGTTACGTTTTAACAACTTAAAGTTACGTTTTGACACATTATAATTACAATTTGACAAGTTAAAGTTACGTTTTGACAAGTTAAATTACGTTTTTAACAAGTTAAATTACGTCTTGACAAATTAAAGTTACGTTTTCACAAGTTAAAGTAGGTTTTTTACAAGTTAATGTACGTTTTTTACAAGTTGAAGTACGTTTTTACAAGTTAAAGTACATTTTTTACAAGTTATACCACATTTTTGACAAGTTAAAGTACGTTTTTTACAAGTTAATGTATGTTTTTAACAAGTTAAACTCACGTTTTGACAAGTTAAAGTTACATTTTGAAAAGTTAGTGTAGGTTTTTTACAAGTTAAAGTTACGTTTTTTATAAGTTAAAGTTACGTTTTGACAAGTTAAAGTAGGTTTTTTATTAGTTGATGTATATTTTTTACACGTTAAAATTACGATTTTACAAGTGAAAGTTACGTTTTGACAAGTTAAAGTACGTTTTTTACAAGTTAAAGTAAGTGTTTTACAAGTTGAAATACATTTTTTACAAGTTAAAGTACATTTTTTACTAGTCAAAGTTACGTTTTAACAGCTTAAAGTTTCGTTTTGACACATTAAAATTACATTTTGACAAGTTAAAGTACGTTTTTTACAAGTTAAAGTTACGTTTTGACAAGTTATATTATGTTTTTAACAAGTTAAACTTACGTTTTGACAAATTAAAGTTACGTTTAGAAAAGTTAAAGTAGGGTTTTTACAAGTTAAACTACGTTTTTTACAAGTTGAAGTTCGTTTTTACAACTTAAAGTACATTGGTTACAAGTTAAACCAAATTTTTGACAAGTTAAAGTAAGTTTTTTACAAGTTAATGTGTGTTTTTCACAGAGTTAAACTTACGTTTTGACAAGTTAAAGTTACGTTTTGACAAGTTAAAGTATGTTTTTTACAAGTTAAAGTTACGTTTTGACAAGTTAAAGTACATATTTTACAAGTTAAAGTATGTTTTTAAAAGTTAAAGTACATTTTTAACAAGTTAAAGTTACGTTTTGACAAGTTACAGTTACATTTTGAAACGTTAAAATACATTTTTTACAAGTTAAAGTACGTTTTTTACAAGTTGAAGTACGTTTTTTTACAAGTTAAAGCAAGTGTTTTACAAGTAGAAGAACGTTTTTTACTAGTTGAAGTACGTTTTTTGCAAGTTAAACTTACGTTTTAACAACTTAAAGTAACGTTTTGACACATTAAAATTACATTTTGACAAGTAATAGTACGCTTTTTAGAAGTTAAAGTTACGTTTTGACAAGTTAAATTACGTTTTTAACAAGTTAAACTTACGTTTTGACAAATTAAAGTTACGTTTGACAAGTTAAAGTAGGTTTTTTACAAGTTAAAGTACGTTTTTTTCCAATTTGAAGTACGTTTTTACAACTTAAAGTACATTTCTTACAAGTTAAACCTCATTTTTGACAAGTTAAAGTACATTTTTTACTAGTAAATATATGTTTTTAACAAGTTAAACTTACGTTTTGACAAGTTAAAGTTACGTTTTGACAAGTTAAAGTAGGTTTTTTAAAAGTTAAAGTTACGTTTTGAAAAGTTAAAGTACGTTTTTTACAAGTTAAAGAACGTTTTTTACAAGTTAAAGTGCGTTTTTAACAATTTGAAGTTACGTTTTGACAAGTTTAAGTTACATTTTGACAAGTTAAATTACGTTTTTTACAAGTGTAAGTACGTATTTAACAAGTTAAAGTTACGTTTTCACAAGTTAAAGTTACACTTTGACACGGTAAAATACGTTTTTTACAAGTTAAAGTACACTTTTTACAAGTTAAAGCAAGTGTTTTACAAGTTGAAGTACATTTTTGACAAGTTGAAGTACGTTTTTTACAAGTTAAAGTTACGTTTTAACAACTTAAAGTTACGTTTTGACACATTATAATTACAATTTGACAAGTTAAAGTTACGTTTTGACAAGTTAAATTACGTTTTTAACAAGTTAAACTTACGTCTTGACAAATTAAAGTTACGTTTTCACAAGTTAAAGTAGGTTTTTTACAAGTTAATGTACGTTTTTTACAAGTTGAAGTACGTTTTTACAAGTTAAAGTACATTTTTTACAAGTTATACCACATTTTTGACAAGTTAAAGTACGTTTTTTACAAGTTAATGTATGTTTTTAACAAGTTAAACTCACGTTTTGACAAGTTAAAGTTACATTTTGACAAGTTAATGTAGGTTTTTTACAAGTTAAAGTTACGTTTCGAAAAGTTAAAGTACGTTTTTCACAAGTTAAAGTACGTTTTTTACAACATAATGTACGTTTTTAACAAGTTAAAGTTACGTTTTGACAAGTTAAAGTTACGTTTTGACAAGTTATAGTAGGTTTTTTACAAGTTAAAGTACGTTTTTAACAAGTTAAATTTACGTTTTGACAAGTTAAAGTTACATTTTAATACGTTAAAATACGTTTTTTACAAATTAACCTACGTTTTTTACAAGTTGAAGTACATTTTTTACAAGTTAAAGTACGTGTTTTACAAGTTGAAGTACGTTCTTTACATGTTAAAGTACATTTTTTACAAGTTAAAGTTACGTTTTAACAACTTAAAGTTACGATTTGACACATTGAAATTACATTTTGAGAAGTTAAAGTATGTTTTTTACATGTAAAAGTTCCGTTTTGACAAGTTAAACCACGTTTTTAACAAGTTAGACTTACGTTATGACAAATTAAAGTTACGTTTTGACAAGTTAAAGTAGGTTTTTTACAAGTTAAAGTACGGTTTATACAAGTTGAAGTACGTTTTTGTAAGTTAAAGTCCATTTGTTACAAGTAAAAGTAAGTGTTTTACAAGTTGAAGTATATTTTTTACAAGTTGAAGTACGTTTTTACAAGTTAAAGTACAGTTATTACAAGTTAAAGTAAGTGTTTTACAAGTTAAAGTACGGTTTTTACGAGTTAATGTGTGTTTTTAACAAGTTTAACATACGTTTTGACAAATTAAAGTTACGTTTTGACAAGTTAAAGTAGGTTTTTTACAAGTTAAAGTACATTTTTTACAAATTGAAGTACGTTTTTACAAGTTAAAGTACATTTGTCACAAGTTAAACCACATTTTTTACAAGTTAAAGTATGTTTTTTACAAGTTAATGTATGTTTTTAAGAAGTTAAACTTACGTTTTGACAAGTTAATGTTATGTTTTGAAAAGTTAATGTAGGTATTTTACAAGTTAAAGTTACGTTTTGACAAGTTAAAGACGTTTTTTACAAGTTAGAGTACGTTTTTAATAACTGAAAGTTACGTTTTGACATGTTAAAGTTACAATTTGACACGTTAAAATACGTTTTTTAAAAGTTAAAGTACGTTTTTTACAAGTTGAAGTATGTTTTTTACAAGTTAAAGTACGTTTTTAACAAGTTAAAGTTACGTTTTGACATGTTAAAGTTACGTTTTGACAAGTTAAAGTAGGTTTTTTACCAGTTGATGTATATTTTTTACAAGTGAAAATTACGATTTGACAAGTGAAAGTTACGTTTTGACGAGTTAAAGTACGTTTTTTACAAGTTAAAGTAAGAGTTTTACAAGTTGAAATACGTTTTTTACAAGTTAAAGTACATTTTTTACTAGTCAAAGTTACGTTTTAACAGCTTAAAGTTTCGTTTTGAAACATTAAAATTACATTTTGACAAGTTAAAGTACGTTTTTTACAAGTTAAAGTTACGTTTTGACAAGTTAAATTATGTTTTTAACAAGTTAAACTTACGTTTTGACAAATTAAAGTTACGTGTAGACAAGTTAATGTAGGGTTTTTACAAGTTAAACTACGTTTTTTACAAGTTGAAGTACGTTTTTACAACTTAAAGTACATTGGTTACAAGTTAAACCAAATTTTTGACAAGTTAAAGTACGTTTTTTACAAGTTAATGTATGTTTTTCACAAGTTAAACTTACGTTTTGACAAGTTAAAGTTACGTTTTGACAAGTTAAAGTACATTTTTTACAAGTTAAAGTCTGTTTTTAAAAATTAAAGTACGTTTATAACAAGTTAAAGTTACATTTTGACAAGTTACAGTTACATTTTGACACGTTAAAATACATTTTTTACAAGTTAAAGTACGTTTTTTACAAGTTGAAGTACGTTTTTTACAAGTTAAAGCAAGTGTTTTACAAGTTGAAGTACGTTTTTTACTAGTTGAAGTACGTTTTTTGCAAGTTAAACTTACGTTTTATAAACTTAAAGTTACGTTTTGACACATTAAAATTACATTTTGACAAGTTATAGTACGTTTTTTAGAAGTTAAAGTTACGTTTTGACAAGTTAAATTACGTTTTTAACAAGTTAAACTTACGTTTTGACAAATTAAAGTTACGTTTGACAAGTTATAGTAGGTTTTTTACAAGTTAAAGTACGTTTTTTCCAAGTTGAAGTATGTTTTTACAACTTAAATTACATTTCTTACAAGTTAAACCACATTTTTGACAAGTTAAAGTACGTTTTTTACTAGTGAATATATGTTTTTAACAAGTTAAACTTACGTTTTGACAAGTTAAAGTTACGTTTTGACAAGTTAAAGTAGGTTTTTTAAAAGTTAAAGTTACGTTTTGACAAGTTAAAGAACGTTTTTTACAAGTTAAAGAACGTTTTTTACAAGTTAAAGAATGTTTTTTACAAGTTAAAGTACGTTTTTAATAATTTTAAGTTACGTTTTGACAAGTTAAAGTTACATTTTGACAAGTTAAATTACGTTTTTTACAAGTTAAAGTACGTTTTTAACAAATTAAAGTTACGTTTTCACAAGTTAAAGTTACATTTTGACACGGTAAAATACGTTTTTTACAAGTTAAAGTACATTTTTTACAAGTTAAAGCAAGTGTTTTACAAGTTGAAGTAGGTTTTTTACAAGTTGAAGTACGTTTTTTACAAGTTAAAGTTACGTTTTGACACATTAAAATTACATTTTGATACGTTAAAGTTACGTTTTGACAAGTTAAATTATGTTTTTAACAAGTTAAACTTACGTCTTGACAAATTAAAGTTACGTTTTCACAAGTTAAAGTAGGTTTTTTACAAGTTAAAGTAGATTTTTTACAAGTTGAAGTACGTTTTTACAAGTTAAAATACATTTGTTACAAGTTAAACCACATTTTTGACAAGTTAAAGTACCTTTTTTACAAGTTAATGTATGTTTTTGACAAGTTAAACTCACGTTTTGACAAGTTAATGTAGGTTTTTTACAAGTTAAAGTTACGTTTGGACAAGTTAAAGTACGTTTTTAACAAGTTAAATTAGGTTTTTACAAGTTAAAGTACGTTTTTAACAATTTAAATTTACGTTTTGACAAGTTAAAGTTACATTTTGATACGCTAAAATACGTTTTTTACAAAGTAAAATACGTTTTTTACAAATTAAAGTACGTTTTTTACTAGTTGAAGTACGTTTTTTACAAGTTAAAGTACTTGTTTTACAAGTTGAAGTACTTTCTTTACAAGTTAAAGTACATTTTTTACAAGTTAAACTTACGTTTTAACAACTTAAAGTTACGTTTTGATACATTGAAATTACATTATGACAAGTTAAAGTACGCTTTTTGTAAGTTGAAATTATGTTTTGACAAGTTAAATTACTTTTTTACCTAGTTAAACTTACGTTTTGACAAAATAAAGTTATGTTTTGCAAGTTAAAGTAAGTTTTTTACAAGTTAAAGAACGTTTTTTACAAGTTGAAGTACGAGTTTACAAGTTAAAGTACATTTGTTACAAGTTAAACCACATTTTTGACAAGTAAAAGTATGTTTTTTAGAACTTAATGTATGATTTTAGCAAGTTAAACTCACATTTTGACAAGTTAAAGTTACGTTTTGACAAGTTAGGGTAGCTTTTTTACAAGTTAAAGTTACGTTTTGACAAGTTAAAGTATGTTTTTTACAAGTTAAAATACGCTTTTTACAAGTTAAAGTACGTATTGAACAAGTTAAAGTTTCGTTTTTACAAGTTAAAGTTACATTTTGACACATTAAAATACGTTTTTTACAAGTTAAAGTACGTTTTTTACCAGTTGAAGTACGTTTTTTACAAGTTGAAGTACGTTTTTTACAAGTTAAAGTACTTGTTTTACAAGTTGAAGTACTTTCTTTACAAGTTAAAGTACATTTTTTACAAGTTAAACTTACGTTTTAACAACTTAAAGTTACGTTTTGATACATTGAAATTACATTATGACAAGTTAAAGTACGCTTTTTATAAGTTGAAGTTACGTTTTGACAAGTTAAATTACTTTTTTACCTAGTTAAACTTACGTTTTGACAAATTAAAGTTATGTTTTGCAAGTTAAAGTAAGTTTTTTACAAGTTAAAGTACGTTTTTTACAAGTTGAAGTACGAGTTTACAAGTTAAAGTACATTTGTTACAAGTTAAACCACATTTTTGACAAGTAAAAGTATGTTTTTTAGAACTTAATGTATGATTTTAGCAAGTTAAACTCACATTTTGACAAGTTAAAGTTACGTTTTGACAAGTTAAGGTAGCTTTTTACAAGTTAAAGTTACGTTTTGACAAGTTAAAGTATGTTTTTTACAAGTTAAATTACGCTTTTTACAAGTTAAAGTACGTATTGAACAAGTTAAAGTTACGTTCTTACAAGTTAAAGTTACATTTTGACACGTTAAAATACGTTTTTTACAGGTTAAAGTACGTTTTTTACCAGTTGAAGTACGTTTTTTACAAGTTAAAGTACGTTTTTTACAAGCTAACGTATGTTTTTTTACAAGTTGAAGTACGTTTTTACAAGTTAAAGTTCATTTGTTACAAGTTAAACCATATTTTTGACAAGTTAAAGTACGGGGTTTTACTAGTGAATATATGTTTTTAACAAGTTAAACTTACGTTTTGACAAGTTAAAGTTACGTTTTGACAAGCTAAAGTAGGTTTTTTAAAAGTTATAGTTACGTTTTGACAAGTTAAAATATATTTTTTACAAGTTTAATTACGTTTTTTACAAGTTAAAGTACGTTTTTAACAATTTAAAGTTACATTTTGACAAGTTAAAGTTACATTTTGACATGTTAAATTACGTTTTTTACAAGTTAAAGTACGTTTTTAACAAGTAAAAGTAACTTTTTCACAAGTTAAAGTTACATTTTGACACGTTAAAATACGTTTTTTACAAATTAAAGTACTTTTTTTACAAGTTGAAGGACGTTATTTACAAGTTGATGTATGTTTTTAACAAGTTAAAGTTACGTTTTGACAAGGTAAAGTAGGTTTTTTACAAGTTAAAGTTCGTTTTTTACAAATTGAGGTACGTTTTTACAAGTTAAAGTCCATTTGTTACAAGTTAAACCACATTTTTGACAAGTTAAAGAACGTTTTTTACAAGTTAATGTACGTTTTGACACGTTAAAGTTACATTTTGACACGTTAAAATACATTTTTTAGAAGTTGAAGTACGTTTTTTACAAGTTGAAGTACGTTTTTTTCAAGTTAAAGTTACGTTTTAACAACTTAAAGTTACGTTTTGACAAGTTAAAGTTACGTTTTGACAAGTTAAATTACGTTTTTAACAAGTTAAACGTACGTCTTGACAAATTAAAGTTACGTTTTCACAAGTTAAAGTAGGTTTTTTACAAGTTAATGTACGTTTTTTTACAAGTTGAAGTACGTTTTGACAAGTTAAAGTACATTTTTTACAAGTTATACCACATTTTTGACAAGTTAAAGTACGTTTTTAACAAGTTAATGTATGTTTTTAACAAGTTAAACTCACGTTTTGACAAGTTAAAGTTACATTTTGAAAAGTTAGTGTAGGTTTTTTACAAGTTAAAGTTACGTTTTTTATAAGTTAAAGTTACGTTTTGACAAGTTAAATTACGTTTTCAAAAAGTTAAACTTACGTTTTGACAAATTAAAGTTACGTTTTGACAAGTTAAAGTAGGTTTTATACAAGTTAAATTACGTTTTTTACAAGTTGAAATACGTTTTTAAAAGTTAAAGTACATTTGTTACAAGTTAAACCACATTTTTGACAAGTTAAAGTACGTTTTTTATAAGTGTATGTATGTTTTTAACAAGTTCAACTCACATTTTGACAAGTTAAAGTTACGTTTTGACACGTTAATGTAGGTTTTTTACAAGTTAAAGTTACGTTTGGACAAGTTAAAGTACCTTTTTTACAAGTTAAAGTACGTTTTTTAGAAGTTAAAGTACATTTTTTACAAGTTAAAGTTACGTTTTAAAAAGTTAAACTTACGTTTTGACAAGTTAAAGTACATTTTTACAAGTTAAAGTTACCTTTTAACAACTTAAAGTTACGTTTTGACACATTAAAATTAGATCTTGACAAGTTAGAGTACGTTTTTTACAAGTTAAAGTTACGTTTTGACAAGTTAAACTACGTTTTTAACAAGTTAAACTTACATTTTGACAAATTAAAGTTACGTTTTGACAAGTTAAAGTTGGTTTTTTACAAGTTAAAGTATGTTTTTACAAGTTAAACTCCATTTGTTACAAGTTAAACCACATTTTTGACAAGTTAAACTACGTTTTTTACAAGTTAATGTATGCTTTTAACAAGTTAAACTTACGTTTTGACAACTTAAAGTAGGTTTTTTACAAGTTAAAGTTACGTTTTCACAAGTTAAAGTACGTTTTTGCAAGTTAAAGTACGTTTTTTACCAGTTGAAGTACGTTTTTTATAAGTTAAAGTAAGTGTTTTACAAGTTGAAGTACGTTTTTTTCAAGTTAAACTACATTTTTTACTAGTTAAAGTTACGTTTTAACAACTTAAAGTTACGTTTTGACACATAAAAATTACATTTTGACAAGTTAAAGCAAGTGTTTTACAAGTTGAAGTAGGTTTTTTACAAGTTGAAGTATGTTTTTTACAACTTAAAGTTACGTTTTAACAACTTAAAGTTACGTTTTGAGACATTAAAATTACATTTTGATAAGTTAAAGTTACGTTTTGACAAGTTAAATTATGTTTTTAACAAGTTAAACTTACGTCTTGACAAATTAAAGTTACGTTTTCACAAGTTAAAGTAGGTTTTTTACAAGTTAAAGTACATTTTTTACAAGTTGAAGTACGTTTTTACAAGTTAAAATACATTTGTTACAAGTTAAACCACATTTTTGACAAGTTAAAGTACGTTTTTTACAACTTAATGTATGTTTTTGACAAGTTAAACTCACGTTTTGACAAGTTAATATAGGTTTTTTACAAGTTAAAGTTACGTTTTGACAAGTTAAAGTACGTTTTTAACAAGTTAAATTAGGTTTTTACAAGTTAAAGTACGTTTTTAACAATTTAAATTTACGTTTTGACAAGTTAAAGTTACATTTTGATACGCTAAAATACGTTTTTTACAAAGTAAAGTACGTTTTTTACAAATTAAAGTACGTTTTTTACAAGTTGAAGTACGTTTTTTACAAGTTAAAGTACTTGTTTTACAAGTTGAAGTACTTTCTTTACAAGTTAAAGTACATTTTCTACAAGTTAAACTTACGTTTTAACAACTTAAAGTTACGTTTTGATACATTGAAATTACATTATGACAAGTTAAAGTACGCTTTTTATAAGTTGAAATTACGTTTTGACAAGTTAAATTACTTTTTTACCTAGTTAAACTTACGTTTTGACAAATTAAAGTTATGTTTTGCAAGTTAAAGTAAGTTTTTTACAAGTTAAAGTACGTTTTTTACAAGTTGAAGTACGAGTTTATAAGTTAAAGTACATTTGTTACAAGTTAAACCACATTTTTGACAAGTAAAAGTATGTTTTTTAGAACTTAATGTATGATTTTAGCAAGTTAAACTCACGTTTTGACAAGTTAAAGTTACGTTTTGACAAGTTAGGGTAGCTTTTTTACAAGTTAAAGTTACGTTTTGACAAGTTAAATTACTTGTTTTACAAGTTGAAGTACTTTCTTTACAAGTTAAAGTACATTTTCTACAAGTTAAACTTACGTTTTAACAACTTAAAGTTACGTTTTGATACATTGAAATTACATTATGACAAGTTAAAGTACGCTTTTTATAAGTTGAAATTACGTTTTGACAAGTTAAATTACTTTTTTACCTAGTTAAACTTACGTTTTGACAAATTAAAGTTATGTTTTGCAAGTTAAAGTAAGTTTTTTACAAGTTAAAGTACGTTTTTTACAAGTTGAAGTACGAGTTTATAAGTTAAAGTACATTTGTTACAAGTTAAACCACATTTTTGACAAGTAAAAGTATGTTTTTTAGAACTTAATGTATGATTTTAGCAAGTTAAACTCACGTTTTGACAAGTTAAAGTTACGTTTTGACAAGTTAGGGTAGCTTTTTTACAAGTTAAAGTTACGTTTTGACAAGTTAAAGTATGTTTTTTACAAGTTAAAGTACGCTTTCTGCAAGTTAAAGTACGTATTGAACAAGTTAAAGTTTCGTTTTTACAAGTTAAAGTTACATTTTGACACATTAAAATACGTTTTTTACAAGTTAAAGTACGTTTTTTACCAGTTGAAGTACGTTTTTTACAAGTTAAAGTACGTTTTTTACAAGCTAACGTATGTTTTTTTACAAGTTGAAGTACGTTTTTACAAGTTAAAGTTCATTTGTTACAAGTTAAACCATATTTTTGACAAGTTAAAGTACGGTTTTTTACTAGTGAATATATGTTTTTAACAAGTTAAACTTACGTTTTGACAAGTTAAAGTTACGTTTTGACAAGCTAAAGTAGGTTTTTTAAAAGTTATAGTTACGTTTTGACAAGTAAAAATATATTTTTTACAAGTTTAAGTACGTTTTTTACAAGTTAAAGTACGTTTTTAACAATTTAAAGTTACATTTTGACAAGTTAAAGTTACATTTTGACATGTTAAATTACGTTTTTTACAAGTTAAAGTACGTTTTTAACAAGTAAAAGTAACTTTTTCACAAGTTAAAGTTACATTTTGACACGTTAAAATACGGTTTTTACAAATTAAAGTACTTTTTTTACCAGTTGAAGGACGTTTTTTAGAAGTTAAAGTACATTTTTTACAAGTTAAAGTTACGTTTTAAAAAGTTAAACTTACGTTTTGACAAGTTAAAGTATGTTTTTTACAAGTTAAAGTACGTTTTTTACAAGTTGAAATACGTTTTTAAAAGTTAAAGTACATTTGTTACAAGTTAAACCACATTTTTGACAAGTTAAAGTACGTTTTTTATAAGTGTATGTATGTTTTTAACAAGTTCAACTCACATTTTGACAAGTTAAAGTTACGTTTTGACACGTTAATGTAGGTTTTTTACAAGTTAAAGTTACGTTTGGACAAGTTAAAGTACCTTTTTTACAAGTTAAAGTACGTTTTTTAGAAGTTAAAGTACGTTTTTTACAAGTTAAAGTTACGTTTTAAAAAGTTAAACTTACGTTTTGACAAGTTAAAGTAGGTTTTTTACAAGTTAAAGTACGTTTTTAACAAGTTAAATTTACGTTTTCACAAGTTAAAGTTCCATTTTAACACGTTAAAATACGTTTTTTTACAAATTAAAGTACATTTTTTACAAATTGAAGTACGTTTTTTTCAAGTTAAAGTACGTGTTTTACAAGTTGAAGTGCGTTCTTTACAAGTTAAAGTACATTTTTACAAGTTAAAGTTTCCTTTTAACAACTTAAAGTTACGTTTTGACACATTAAAATTAGATTTTGACAAGTTAGAGTACGTTTTTTACAAGTTAAAGTTACGTTTTGACAAGTTAAACTACGTTTTTAACAAGTTAAACTTACATTTTGACAAATTAAAGTTACGTTTTGACAAGTTAAAGTTGGTTCTTTACAAGTTAAAGTATGTTTTTACAAGTTAAACTCCATTTGTTACAAGTTAAACCACATTTTTTATAAGTTAAACTACGTTTTTTACAAGTTAATGTATGTTTTTAACAAGTTAAACTTACGTTTTGACAACTTAGAGTAGGTTTTTTACAAGTTAAAGTTACGTTTTCACAAGTTAAAGTACGTTTTTTACAAGTTAAAGTACGTTTTTTACCAGTTGAAGTACGTTTTTTATAAGTTAAAGTAAGTGTTTTACAAGTTGAAGTACGTTTTTTACAAGTTAAACTACATTTTTTACTAGTTAAAGTTACGTTTTAACAACTTAAAGTTACGTTTTGACACATAAAAATTACATTTTGACAAGTTACAGTACGTTTTTTACAAGTTGAAGTACGTTTTTTACAAGTTAAAGTACGTTTTTTACAACTTAAAGTACATTTGTAACAAGTTAAAGTTACGTTTTGACAAGTTAAAGTTATATTTTGACAAGTTAAATTACGATTTTTACAAGTTAAAGTACGTTTTTAACAAGTTAAAGTTACGTTTTTACAAGTTAAAGTTACATTTTGACACGTTAAAATAAGTTTTTTACAAGTTAAAGTACGGTTTTTACAAGTTGAAGTATGTTTTTTACACGTTAAAGTTACGTTTTGACAAGTTAAAGTTACGTTTTGACAAGTTAAAGTACGTTTTTTACAAGTTAATATAAGTTTTTTACAAGTTAAAGTACGTTTTTAACAAGTTAAAGTTATGTTTTAATAAGTTAAAGTTACATTTTGACAAGTTAAAATATCTTTTTTACAAGTTAAACTACGTTTTTTACAAGTTAAAGTTACGTTTTGACAAGTTAAAGTTACGTTTTGACAAGTTAAATAGGTTTTTTACAAGTTAAAGTACGTTTTTAGCAAGTTAAATTTACGTTTTAACAAGTTAAAGTTACATTTTAACATGTTAAAATACATTTTTTAGAAATTAAAGTACATTTTTTACAAGTTGAAGTACGTTTTTTTCAAATTAAAGTACGTGTTTTACAAGTTGAAGTGCGTTCTTTACAAGTTAAAGTACATTTTTTACAAGTTAAAGTTACGTTTTAACAACTTAAAGTTACGTTTTGACACATTAGAATTACATTTTGTCAAGTTAGAGTACGTTTTTTACAAGTTACAGTTACGTTTTGACAAGTTAAACTACGTTTATAACAAGTTAAACTTACATTTTCACAAATTAAAGTTACGGTTTGACAAGTTAAAGTTGGTTCTTTACAAGTTAAAGTACGTTTTTTACAAGTTAATATAAGTTTTTTACAAGTTAAAGTACGTTTTTAACAAGTTAAAGTTATGTTTTAATAAGTTAAAGTTACATTTTGACAAGTTAAAATATCTTTTTTACAAGTTAAATTACGTTTTTTACAAGTTAAAGTTACGTTTTGACAAGTTAAAGTTACGTTTTGACAAGTTAAATAGGTTTTTTACAAGTTAAAGTACGTTTTTAGCAAGTTAAATTTACGTTTTAAGAAGTTAAAGTTACATTTTAACATGTTAAAATACATTTTTTAGAAATTAAAGTACGTTTTTTACAAGTTGAAGTACGTTATTTTCAAGTTAAAGTACGTGTTTTACAAGTTGAAGTGCGTTCTTTACAAGTTAAAGTACATTTTTTACAAGTTAAAGTTACGTTTTAACAACTTAAAGTTACGTTTTGACACATTAGAATTACATTTTGTCAAGTTAGAGTACGTTTTTTACAAGTTACAGTTACGTTTTGACAAGTTAAACTACGTTTATAACAAGTTAAACTTACATTTTCACAAATTAAAGTTACGGTTTGACAAGTTAAAGTTGGTTCTTTACAAGTTAAAGTACGTTTTTACAAGTTAAACTCCATTTCTTACAAGTTCAACCACATTTTTGACAATTTAAAGTACGTTTTTTACAAGTTAATGTATGTCTTTAACAAGTTAATCTTACGTTTTGACAAGTTAAAGTTACGTTTTGACAACTTAAAGTAGGTTTTTTACAAGTTAAAGTTACGTTTTCACAAGTTAAAGTTCGTTTTCTACGAGTTAAAGTACGTTTTGAACAAGTTAAATTTAAGTTTCGACAAGTTAAAGTTACATTTTGACACGTTAAAATACAATTTTTACAAGTTAAAGTACGTTTTTTACTAGTTGAAGTACGTTTTTTATAAGTTAAAGTAAGTGTTTGACAAGTTGAAGTACGTTTTTTACAAGTTAAAATACATTATTTACTAGTTAAAGTTATGTTCTAACAACTTAAAGTTACGTTTTGACACATAAAAATTACATTTTGACAAGTTAAAGTACGTTTTTTACAAGTTAATGTATGTTTTTAACAAGTTAAACTTACGTTTTGACAAGTTAAAGTTACGTTTTGACAACTTAAAGTAAGTTTTTTACAAGTTAAAGTTACGTTTTGACAAGTTAAAGTACGTTTTGAACAAGTTAAATTTACGTTTTGACAAGTTAAAGTTACATTTTGACACGTTAAAATACTAATTTTACAAGTTAAAGTACGTTTTTTACCAGTTGAACTATGTTTTTTACAAGTTAAAGTACATTTTTTACTAGTTAAAGTTACGTTTTAACAACTTAAAGTTACGTTTTGACACATAAAAATTACATTTTGACAAGCTAAAGTACGTTTTTTACAAGTTGAAGTACATTTTTTACAAGTTAAAGTACGTTTTTTACAAGTTAAAGTACATTTGTAACAACTTAAAGTTACGTTTTGACAAGTTAAAGTTATATTTTGACAAGATAAATTACGTTTTTTACAAGTTAAAGTAAGTTTTTTACAAGTTAAAGTACGTTTTTAACAACTTAAAGTTACGTTTTGACAAGTTAAAGTACGTTTTTTACAAGTTAAAGTAAGTTTTTTATAAGTTAAAGTACATTTTTAACAAGTTAAAGTTCTGTTTTAATAAGTTAAAGTTACATTTTGACAAGTTAAAATACCTTTTTTACAAGTTAAAGTACGTTTTTTACAAGTTAAAGTACGTTTTTTACAAGTTAAAGTTAACGGTTTGACAAGTTAAAGTTACGTTTTGACAAGTTAAAGTAGGTTTTTTACAAGTTAAAGTACATTTTTAGCAAGTTAAATTTACGTTTTAACAAGTTAAAGTTACATAATAACACGTTATAATACGTTTTTAAAAATTAAAGTACGTTTTTTACAAGTTGAAGTACGTTTTTTTCAAGTTAAAGTACGTGTTTTACAAGTTGAAGTGCGTTCTTTACAAGTTAAAGTACATGTTTTAGAAATTAAAGATACGTTTTAACAACTTAAAGTTACGTTTTGACACTGTTGTCGCTCGTTTCCGGACAACATTTTAGGAACCCAAAACGGTTTGACCCAAAACGGTTTGACCCAAGGCCGGACCCAAGGCCGACGCTCAACATTAGTAGAATTGAGGTGGATAAAAAGGTTAGGAGTTTAGAGGGTTGAGGTTTGAGAGAAACGAGTGAAGTCCGAGTTCAGCAGCGTTTCAGTACTCAAGTTTTGGTTACCTGTTCTCGGGAATCGTGCCCCATATTTATAAGATATGTATTGGGAGCATGGAAGAGCTCTTCGACTGAGTAAAGAGATTTTGGGGCGGCCTTTGGCCGGAGGAAGGGCCTCGACCAGCCCTTGGCCGAGTGAAGGGGGAGCTTCGGCCTCCCTTTGGCCGGGGGAAGGGGGAGCTTCGGCCTCCCCTTGGCCGAGTGAAGAGCTTCGGCCTCCCCTTGGCCGAGTGAAGGGGGAGCTTTGGCCTCCCATTGGCCGGGGAAAGGGGGAGCTTCGGCCTCCCCTTGGCCGAGTGAAGAGCTTCGGCCTCCCATTGGCCGAGGGAAGGGGAATCTTCGGCCTCCCTTTGGCCGGGGGAAGGGGGAGCTTCGGCCTCCCCTTGGCCGAGTGAAGAGCTTCGGCCTCCCCTTGGCCGAGTGAAGGGGGATCTTTGGCCTCCCTTTGGCCGGGGGAAGGGGGAGCTTCGGCCTCCCCTTGGCCGAGTGAAGGGCTTCGGCCTCCTCTTGGCCGAGTGAAGAGCTTCGGCCTCCCCTTGGCCGAGGGAAGGGGGAGCTTCGGCCTCCCTTTGGCCGAGGGAAGGGGGAGCTTCGGCCTCCCCTTGGCCGAGTGAAGCTTCGGCCTCTCCTTGGCCGAGGGAAGGGGGAGCTTCGGCCTCCCCTTGGCCGAGGGACCTCCTTGGGCCTCCCTTTGGCCGGGGGAAAGCCTCACTTGGCCCTTGGCCGAACTATTATGCCCTAGGCGCCGGCTAGGGTGACCTTTCGTCCTTTCGGTGTTTCCGTTGAACCGTCGTGTCTTTTAGTGCCCACAACACTAGCCCCCCGAGTTTGCCATTCGGTGTAGACCGTGTGGTAAACTCAATCTAGCGCCGCTCTATGTCGTTCCGTTGAGCAACCATAATGACTCATTAGTATCACGTACGTTGGTTGTTTCGTCAATTTCCCGTGATGTGCGCCACTTGTTTGGGGGAAAGTTGTTTAATTGTTTTTTTTGTTACTTCCAGGATCAATGATCTCATGCGCCGACGTGATCATTTGGAGCTCGCAATTTTTCAGCACGGGGATGGGTGAGAATGTCACAGGCACGATGCGTCAAAATCAGCGGTCCGGTCCGCGTGCGCGATCCCTTCGAGCCACTGTATTTTGGAGTGCGAGGTGGGTCTTGTGCGAGAACGTCGTACCGAGATCAACGACGTGTCGGGATTGGCGGACCGGTGCGCGGATGCGATCCCGTGAAGCTCGCTGCCTTTCGGCATGCGAGGAGATTGTCGTGCGAGAGCGTCGCACGAATGACACGTCGAGATTAACGACGCGTCGGGATTGGCGGTCCGGTGCGCGGACGCGATCCCGTGGAGCTCGCTACCTTTCGGCAGGCGAGGAGATCGTCGTGCGAGAGCGTCGCATGAATGACACGTCGAGATTAACGACGCGTCGGGATTGGCGGTCCGGTGCGCGGACGCGATCCCGTGGAGCTCGCTGCCTTTCGGCAGGCGAGGAGATCGTCGTGCGAGAGCGTCGCACGAATGACACGTCGAGATTAACAACGCGTCGGGATTGGCGGTCCGGTGCACGGACGCGATCCCTTTTGAGCTCGCTATCTTTCAGCTTGCGAGCTAAGTGATGTGCGAGCAGCGCATAACTAACCCATATCCCCCTGAGTTTCTTAAGGTCTCGAAGAGGGATTTTTAGAAATTAATTCCATATACGATTATTTGTCATGCAAATGAAAAACAACTTCATTCTCATAATATTGTTGAAAAATTACATTCCTCGGTCATTGACCTTAAACAAATGTCTCATACAAAATACTTGTTGACGTCAAAAGTTCCGCCCTTCTCGATTCCACGTGGGAATTCATCTTTGAGTCGGAAAACACAGCGCTTACAATTTTTCCTTTTACTTTTCCGTCGACCCCCCGGATGTAGCACATCCTAGCCATGGCTTGGTCCCCAGTCATGGTGGCGACTCCCTTGTCAGTTGGGAACTTCATCATCAGGTGATATGTGGAGGTTATGGCCTTCAGCCGATTGAGGGTTGGCCGGCCTATGATGATGTTATAAGCCGACGGCTGGTCGACGACCAGTAAGGGTATGACATGGGTGGCCTCGAGCCCTCCCAACGTCCCAAAAGTGACAGGGAGGTCGACGACGCCCTCTGTCATGACCCTTTCACAAGAGAATCCGAAGAGTGGGGTTGCGACCGGAGTCGATTTCAGCCCGGTCAACTTCATCCTGTCCAAAGCTGACTTGAAGATGATGTCGGCGGAGCTCCCGTTGTCGATAAGAATTCTTCGGACGAGGTTATTCGTGATCGGGGCTGAGACCACTATCGCATCGTTATGGGGGTGCATGACTCTTGTCGCTTCTTGTCTTGTGAAGAACATTGAATCGAATTCATTCGGAGGCGGGGCCGCGTAGGTGTGGTTGATATGATGATCGGCCGCCCCGTGAGAGGTTTCTCGAGCGTATCGCTTTCTCTGGGTAGATGAATCTCCGCAGCCCGGACCACCCAAGATGGAGCCAACGATATGCAATTGTGAACCGTCCGGTTCTCGGGCTGTCACCTGATCAGCCACAATGATCGTTGCGGAACCTTTTCTCTCTTGGCACCCTCGTCCGTTCTCGTTCGCCGTTGAACCCAGAGTTCGGAGTACATACTCTTTTAGCTTCCCATCATGTATGAGGGCCTCGATTTGTCTTTTGAGTTGGTAGCACTCAGAAGTTATGTGGCCGTGATTCTGATGGTACTCACAAAACTTGCTTCGATCTCGCTTTGCCGGATCTTTTGTGAGTGGGGTTGGGCTACCCAATTTGTCGCGATGCAACGCCAATATTCGCTCTTGGGGGGTGTTCAGCGGAGTGAAGGTTGAGAACTTTCGAAAAAACTGTCTGGGCGTGGTGGTCTGACCCCTGAGTAGGGTCGATCGTCGAGACCTTGTTGTCCCCTATTCCTTCTCTTTCGAGGATCAGAATATTCCTTTTCGTGGTCCCCTAGCCGGCGACCAGGCTGTCCATTGGTCTTCCGACCGTCTCGGCCTTCCAGGTAGTCCTCCACTCCCATGAATGCGCGAGCGCGCGTCATTAGCTCCGCCATGTCTCTTGGGACCTTTCCGACGATCGACTTCAGGAAGTCACTCGTGCGAATTCCTTCAGTGATTGCTGTGATCGCATCCCTGTCATCGAAGCCTTCGACCTTATGCGATTATTCAGTGAAACGTGCGAGATACTGCCTTAAAGTTTCATCCCTGCCTTGCCGGATTGACAAGAGATGAGTTTTGGATTTTTTCGGCATCACGAGAGTGGCGAAGCGAGCGAGGAAAGTTTCCTTCAGGGTTTTGAAAGAAAGAATGCTTCCCGGTCTCAAGCTTCTGAACCATTCAAATCCTGTTCCGGAAAGGGTCAAACTAAAGGCCTGACACAACGTCGCATCTGATTGCCCTTGCATTGACATCCACGTTTCATAATGTTGGATGTGAAAATGAGGGTCTGTGCGCCCATCGTATGGAGAAATGGAAGGCAGTTTGAAATTTCCCCCACAAGATTGTGCCAAGATCTGGGCGGAAAAAGGGGAGTAGCATTCTTCGGCCCCTCCGTAGGGCCGTGGCTTTCCCGACTCTCTCATTTCGATTATTTGGTTTTGGAGGCTTTTGATCATCGTTACCATATCAAGCCCGTCGGCGGGGCTGGCCGCCGGAGCCAAGGGAGTCACATGGTGCCGCTCGTTAGACGCCTGATCGGCCGCATTGGTCCTCGGGCGACCAAGCGTGACGGCCGGAAACACATCTCTCTGCGAGTTCAACCTCTGTCGGAGGTCTTCGCCCCTGGAGTTCCTCTGAGCTGTGAGATGTTCCCTAAGATCTACGTCGGGAATTCGCCGAGGTGAATCCGGTCGGCGCCGAAACGTCCTTCGAGTCCCTCGACTGTCCGCCCCTTCGTCACGCCGAGCGCTTCTATGCTCGAGCCATGATCGCGATCGACCACCCCGAGAATTTGAAGATGGAGCGCCTCTGAATTGCGGACCTGGCGGTCGAATCGGCGGAGGTTGGTGTGAAGGTGGTCTTGCGTCCGCTTCCCGATCAGGGCGAGGAGTTATCTCGTCCGTCCGAGATTCCCCCACGTATTCGGGGTCGGAACCATCTCGGAACGAACTTTTGTCAATGTCATATCCGAGGAGGTCGGATACGAGCGTATTGTCCACTCCCGGTCGATCCAGAATTTCCGCAACTCGTCTAGCTGTATCCTCTCGGAGAGCGACGTCGGGATCAGCCCTCGAGCTATGGGACCCATTCTCGTTCTCACGAGGCTGACCGCCGAGTTGGTGGGAGAGGCTTCGAAGGCCATATCTGGCATTCGTCGCGCGAGTGCCGGTAGATGCAACAGGAATCTGACTCATCCTATCGGAGGTTGTTCGACCCCTTCTTCTAGCGCCAAAATGTTGTCGCTCGTTTTCGGACAACATTTTAGGAACCCAAAACGGTTCGACCCAAGGCCGGACAAAGTGATCGCGTTCGGGTTCTAGCGTGTCAGACTCGGTATCCCAAGTCGTCCCATAGCTGTCAATGAGGTTCGTTTTGTGCAGGTACCTGAAATGTGAAGAAGTCAAGTGAACTACAAAGGGGAAACAGAGGGGGTGCCTCTGTTTGCCTCTCCGACGCTCAACATTAGTAGAATTGAGGTGGATAAAAAGGTTAGGAGTTTAGAGGGTTGAGGTTTGAGAGAAACGAGTGAAGTCCGAGTTCAGCAGCGTTTCAGTACTCAAGTTTTGGTTACTTGTTCTCGGGAATCGTGCCCCATATTTATAAGATATGTATTGGGAGCATGGAAGAGCTCTTCGACTGAGTGAAGAGATTTTGGGGCGGCCTTTGGCCGGAGGAAGGGCCTCAACCAGCCCTTGGCCGAGTGAAGGGGGAGCTTCGGCCTCCCTTTGGCCGGGGGAAGGGGGAGCTTCGGCCTCCCCTTGGCCGAGTGAAGAGCTTCGGCCTCCCCTTGGCCGAGTGAAGGGGGATCTTCGGCCTCCCTTTGGCCGGGGGAAGGGGGAGCTTCAGCCTCCCCTTGGCTGAGTGAAGAGCGTCGGCCTCCCTTTGGCCGAGGGAAGGGGGAGCTTCGGCCTCCCCTTGGCCGAGTGAACGGCTTTGGCCTCCTCTTGGCCGAGTGAAGAGCTTCGGCCTCCCCTTGGCCGAGGGAAGGGGGAGCTTCAGCCTCCCTTTGGCCGAGGGAAGGGGGAGCTTCGGCCTCCCCTTGGCCGAGTGAAGCTTCGGCCTCCCCTTGGCCGAGTGAAGCTTCGGACTCCCCTTGGCCAAGGGAAGGGGGAGCTTCGGCCTCCCCTTGGCCGAGGGAACCTCCTTGGGCCTCTCTTTGGCCGGGGGAAAGCCTCACTTGGCCCTTGGCCAAACTATTTTTCCCTAGGCGCCGGCTAGGGCGACCTTGCGTCCTTTCGGAGTTTCCGTTGAACCGTCGTGTCTTTTAGTGCCCACAACAGACACATTAAAATTATATTTTGACAAGTTAGAGTACTTTTTTTACAAGTTAAAGTTACATTTTCACAAGTTAAACTACGTTTTTAACAAGTTAAACTTTCATTTTGACAAATTAAAGTTATGTTTTGACAAGTTAAAATTCTGTTTTGACAAGTTAAGGTTACGTTTTGACACGTAAAAATACGTTTTTTTACAAGTTAAATTACGTTTTTTACAAGTTGAAGTACGTCTTTTACAAGTTAAAGTACGTTTTTTACAAGTTAAAGTACATATGTAACAAGTTAAAGTTACGTTTTGACAAGTTAAAGTTATATTTTGACAAGTTAAATTACGTTTTTTACAAGTTAAACTACGTTTTTAACAACTTAAAGTTACGTTTTGACAAGTTAAAGTTACATTTTGACACGTAAAAATACGTTTTTTACAAGTTAAAGTACGTTTTTTACAAGTTGAAGTACGTTTTTTACAAATTAAAGTTACGTTTTGACAAGTTAAAGTTACGTTTTGACAAGTTAAAGTACGTTTTTTACAAGTTAAAGTAAGTTTTTTACAACTTAAAGTTCTGTTTTAATAAGTTAAAGTTACATTTTGACAAGTTAAAATACCTTTTTTACAAGTTAAAGTATGTTTTTTAGAAGTTAAAGTACGTTTTTTACAAGTTAAAGTTACGTTTTAACAAGTTAAAGTTACGTTTTGACAAGTTAAAGTAGGTTTTTTACAAGTTGAAGTACGTTTTTTACAAATTAAAGTTACGTTTTGACAAGTTAAAGTTACGTTTTGACAAGTTAAAGTACGTTTTTTACAAGTTATAGTAAGTTTTTTACAAGTTAAAGTTCTGTTTTAATAAGTTAAAGTTACATTTTGACAAGTTAAAATACCTTTTTTACAAGTTAAAGTATGTTTTTTAGAAGTTAAAGTACGTTTTTTACAAGTTAAAGTTACGTTTTAACAAGTTAAAGTTACGTTTTGACAAGTTAAAGTAGGTTTTTTACAAGTTGAAGTACGTTTTTAACAAGTTAAATTTACGTTTTAACAAGTTAATGTTACATTTTAACAAGTTAAAGTACGTTTTTTACAAATTAAAGTACGTTTTTTACAAGTTGAAGTACGTTTTTTTCAAGTTAAAGTACGTGTCTTACAAGTTGAAGTGTGTTCCTTACAAGTTAAAGTACATTTTTTAGAAGTTAAAGTTACGTTTTAACAAATTAAAGTTACGTTTTGACACATTAAAATTATATTTTGACAAGTTAAAGTACGTTTTTTACAAGTTAAAGTTACGTTTTGACAAGTTAAACTACGTTTTTAACAAGTTACACTTATGTTTTGACGAATTAAAGTTACGTTTTTTACAAGTTAAAGTACGTTTTTAACAAGTTAAAGTTACGTTTTAACAAGTTAAAGTTAAATTTTAACACGTTAAAATACGTATTTTACAAGTTAAAGTACAATTTTTACAAGTTGAAGTACGTTTTTACCAGTTAAAGTACATTTGTTACAAGTTAAACCACATTTTTGACAAGTTAAAGTACATTTTTTATAAGTTAATGTATGTTTTTAACAAGTTAAACTCATATTTTGACAAGTTAAAATTACGTTTTGACAAGTTAATGTAGGTTTTTTACAAGTTAAAGTTACGTTTTAACAAGTTAAAGTACGTTTTTACAAGTTAAAGTACGTTTTTTACAAGTTAAAGTAGGTTTTTAACAAGTTAAAGTTAGGTTTTGACAAGTTAAAGTTAGGTTTTGACAAGTTAAAAGTAGGTTTTTTACAAGTTAAACTACGTTTTTAACAAGTTAAACTTACGTTTTGACAAATTAAAGTTATGTTTTGACAAGTTAAAGTAAGTTTTTTACAAGTTAAAGTACGCTTTTTACAAGTTGAAGTACGTTTTTACAAGTTAAAGTCCAATTGTTACAAGTTAAACCACATTTTTAACAAGTTAAAGTACGTTTTTTACAAGTTAATGTATGTTTTTAAAAAGTTAAAATTACGTTTTGACAAGTTAAAGTTATGTTTTGCCAAGTTAAAGTAGGTTTTTTACAAGTTAAAGTTCCGTTTTGACAAGTTAAAGTACATTTTTTAGAAGTTAAAGTACGTTTTTTTCAAATTAAAGTACGTTTTGAACAAGTTAAAGTTATGTTTTGACAAGTTAAAGTTACATTTTGACACGTTAAAATACGTTTTTTACAAGTTAAATTACGTTTTTTACAAGTTGAAGTACGTTTTTTACAAGTTAAAGTACGTTTTTTACAAGATAATGTACATTTGTAACAAGTTAAAGTTACGTTTTGACAAGTTAAAGTTATATTTTGACAAGTGAACTTACGGTTTTTACAAGTTAAAGTACGTTTTTAACAGGTTAAAGTTACGTTTTGACAAGTTAAAGTTACTGTTAGTACAGATTGACATTGTTGCTTCGTCAAAACCCTGATGTCCCTCCAGTTGTCCCTTGCTTCTCAGAAGACGTTGTCCCTGTCATCCTGTACCTTCTTCCCAGTTGCTTTTTGGCGCCAGTTTATTATCCGCTGGTTCCTTGGTTACCTTGGAATTTTGGCATGACACTGGAGTATATAAACCCTCTCTCGCAGCATCTAGGGTTTATGCATATTTTCCAAGACGCCGCCTAAGCAAGTTCAACCTTTTCTTTTCTTCTTGCGTTCTTCTTGTTCTTGGAATAGCTTTAAGAAGGAAAAGCTTTTCTGTAAGTGCATCCGTGATGTCTTTGTGTAACCTTTGTAAGTTTGTTCTTTCATTATAAAGTAATCTAAGTCACCGGGATAAGCTATCCCCCCAGACGTAGGCAGTTGCCGAACTGGGATAACAACATGCTTGTGTCTTTTAAAGTTTGGTATTCGTGTTGTAATCTTGTGTGACAGGAACATCTTTTGTAACATCTCAGCCGATCACAAGATTCCTCTATTTCATTTGGTATCAGAGCGGGAGCCCTAAGCTACTGGGCTTTACGATCTTGTCGTGTTTGATGTCTCTTGTTCTCTGATGGATACATTCAGAGAGGGTGGCTCTGTTAGTCCTGCTCCGTTGCTTGACGGGCAAAACTATCCCTACTGGAAAGCTCGTATGGGTGCTTTCATAAAGTCTATTGATCAAAAAACGTGGAAATCAGTTGTTGTGGGTTGGAGTACTCCCAAGAGACTTCTCGCTGATGGAATTACTGTTGAAGATGTCCCGGCTCTTGAATGGTCTGCTATTGATGATGAAGCCTCTCTCTCAAACTCCAAGGCTCTTAATGCTATTTACAATGGAGTTGACAAAAATGTTTTTCGGTTAATCAACACCTGCAAAAGTGCAAAGGAGGCTTGGGACATTCTTGAAACCACCTATGAAGGAACAGATAAAGTAAAGAACTCTCGCTTACAACTTCTCACTGCCAAGTTTGAAAGTCAGAAAATGGCAGAAGATGAATCAATCAATGATTTTTATGTTCGTGTTCGAGATCTCTCTAATGAGTCTGATTCTCTGGGTGAACCTATGGGTGACGCAAAAATTGTTAAGAAGATTCTCAGGTCTCTGCCTGAAAGATTCAGAATCAAGGTCACCACTATTGATGAAGTTCATGACACCTCCTCCATGAGAGTTGATGAGCTCATTGGATCTCTTCTCACCTATGAAATGTCTCTGACGAGTAACTTTGTCTCAAAATCTCGTAACCTGGCGTTGAATTCGACCGGCCCAGATTTTTCCTCTTCCAGACGTGATTAAATTACAGAATCATATGAAGAATCTCTGGCTCTCTTGGCTAAGAATTGTGGTAGATTTATGAAAAGATTTGACAAGAAACCTATGACCGGCAACTACAAAACTAAGTCATCTCAAAATTTCAGGCCAACCTCTCAGCCTCGGCGTTTCAATCAAGATCGTGTATCGGGTCAAGCAGCAAAAGGAAAAGGCATTCAATGTCATGAATGTGAAGGTTTTGGGCATATCCAATCTGAATGCCCTAACTTCATCAGGCGTCAACAAAAGAGCTACAATTCTACTTTATCAGATGATGACCAGAGCATCAAGTCTGGTGATGATGATGAGACTGATGGTGGATCAAACAATTTTCTTGCTTTTGTGAGTCAATGTACTTCCTCCTCTGAAGAAAATATAGATCTCTCCTTGGCTCTCTCTGGTCTTGCTGGATCAGATTTTAATAGCCCAACTGGTCTTCCTGACGAAAACATCTCTGATGACTTCCTTGCTCACATATTTGATGTTCTCTCTTCCCACAAGAACTCAGACTCTATATCTATCTTTCATGATAACAACGAGATTAGTGACTCCGTCCTCATTGAAGCCTACAAAACTTTGTTTGTAAAGTGGTCTGATGAATCTAATGCAGTTGGTGCTCAGGCTGATAAAATTGCTGAACTTGAACAGTCTTGCGCGGATCTTCTTTCTCAACTTCAAGAATTTCAAGCTGACTCTCCTGTTTCTGTCAAGGAAAGGATCACATCTCTTCTGGAGGAGAAAACTCATTTACTCAAAATTATCCGTGTTCTGAAACTTGATGTTGGTCGTCTCTCTCAAGATGTTACACGACTTACTCAGTCTGTTGATGCTCATCCTGGTACTGGTATCCTCAATGATCTTCTGAGGAGTGGAAAGTCCTCTGTTGATAAGTCTGGTTTAGGTTTCAAAAGAGACTCAACTCCTTGCTCTCAACCTCGTTTTGTGCCTGCCTGCTCAAATTCGAACAAGGTTAATTCACCTACATCTCCCAGCTCTTCAGGTGTTTCAATCGTCCATGTTAACAAAGCAACCTCTACTCGAGCACATAGAACTACATCTGTGCACCATAAATGGATTTGCCATTTCTGTGGAAGGAAAGGTCATATTCGCCCTTTTTGTTTCAGATTGTTTGGTCGCACTCCTTATCTCACTGGGCAACGCTTTCCTCAAAAAGGATTAAGACATTCTGTGTCTCATCAGAAAATTAACTGTACTTCTCATCAACGATGGCGTGTAAAAGACTCTCATACCGCTGCTGTAGCCTACACCTCCCTGAAGGCTTTTTCTCGGGATGATTGGTACTTTGATAGTGGTTTCTCTCGCCACATGACTGGTGTCTCTGATTTCCTTGCAAACGTGCAGCCCTGCACCAAAGGAAGTGTCACTTTTGGTGGTGGTTCTACAGGTTCTGTGATTGGTCGTGGAACTCTTGACGTGTCAGGTTATCCTCCTCTTGACAACATTCTACTGGTTGATTGTTTAAAAGCAAATCTAATCAGCATCAGCCAACTCTGTGATAACGATCTTACAGTTACTTTCACCAAGACAGGTTTCTCTGTTCTTAATTCTGCAAACCTAGAAATCATGCAGGGTACTCGGTCCTCTGATAATTGCTACATGTGGTCTTCTTCCTCAAAGTGTTTCCTGAGTTCCAATGACACTTCTTCTCTATGGCATCGTCGTCTTGGTCACTTAAATGAGCGTAGCATCAGCAAACTCATCTCTCAGGATGCAGTCATTGGCCTCCCGTCTACCTTCTCTTCAGACCTTGGCCTCTGTGGTGAGTGCCAAATTGGGAAACAGACTCGTGTTCCCCACAAAAAGGTTGATTTCATAACGACCTCATCGGTTCTTGAACTTCTTCACATGGATCTCATGGGTCCGATGCAAGTTGAAAGCATTGGAGGAAAGAAGTATATTTTGGTGATTGTGGATGATTTCTCAAGATACACATGGGTTGAATTTCTTCGCGAAAAGTCAGAGGCTTTTCCTATCTTCCATGCTCTTGCTCTTCGGTTGCAACGGTCTCGATCTGAGAAAATTACTCGAATTTGAACTGATCATGGTCGTGAATTTGAAAATGCTGATTTCTCTGATTTCTGTGCTTCTGAGGGCATAACCCATGAATTCTCTGCTCCCATCACCCCGCAATCTAATGGAATAGTGGAGCGGAAAAATCGTACCATCCAGGAGATGGCTTGTGTTATGCTTCATGCTAACGATGTCTCCTACCGTTTTTGGGCTGAGGCTGTCAACACCGCATGCCATATTCATAATCGTGTCTCTCTTCGACCTGGAACTTCGGTCACGAATTATGAGATCTGGAGGGGGAGAAAACCGAATGTCAAGTATTTTCATATGTTCGGGTCTGTGTGTTTCATCTTGGCTGACAGAGAGCCTAAGAAGAAACTTTATTCTCGTAGTGATGAAGGTTTCTTTCTGGGATATTCCTCTACAAGTCGTGCTTACATAGTTTTTAACAACAGAACTCAAGCTGTCATGAAATCTATGAATGTGAAGTTCAGTGATGATGCCTCACCACACTCGACTCCCTTGTCTGATGAAGTTCTTCTGGTTTCTCCTGATCCTAGAATATCGGTTGTCTCTCCTGATGTTACTGAAAGCGAGCCTGTGTCTTCTCAAAATCATGTGAATCCTTCTTCTCCTGTCCTGAAACTCCTTCGTCCAGAGTTACTTTAAATCATCCCAAGGATGTCATTATTGGTGATCTTCATCAAGGTGTCATTACCCGCAGGAAAGACCCTGTCAATTACTTGGAGCTAATTGGAAATGTGTGTTTTACTTCTCGGATTGAGCCAAAAAATGTTTCTGAAGCCATTCTTGATGAGTTCTGGGTTGCTGCGATGCAAGAGGAACTCTCTCAATTTGAAAGGAACGATGTGTGGGTACTAGTCCCACGCCCATCTGCGAATGTCATAGGAACAAAATGGATTTTCAAAAATAAATCAGATGCTCTAGGTAATGTAACCAGAAATAAAGCTCGTCTTGTGGCTCAAGGCTATTCTCAAATTGAAGGGGTTGATTTTGATTAAACTTTTGCCCCAGTTGCTCGTCTGGAGGCAATTCGTCTCCTCTTAGGCATTGCCTGCCTGAAGAAGTTTAAATTCTTTCAAATGGACGTAAAGAGTGCTTTCCTTAATGGTGTCATAAATGAAGAAGTTTTTGTTGAACAACCGAAGGGTTTTGTGGATCCCCTTTTTCCAAATCATGTGTTCAGACTTAACAAAGCTCTATATGGTCTGAAACAAGCACCCAGGGCTTGGTATGAACGCTTGGCTGTTTATCTGACATCTCAGCGTACTCACGGGGTGTCAAGGATCAAACTCTATTCAGCAAAAATTCAGGATCAAGCATGATGTTTGCTCAGGTGTATGTGGATGACATTGTGTTTGGAGGGATGTCCACTTCTCTTGTTGACGACTTCATTGAAAAAATGCAATCTTAATTTGAGATGAGTATGGTAGGAGAATTGTCCTTTTTCTTGGGATTTCAAATTAACCAACGCAATGATGGAATATTCCTCTCGCAAAGCAAATATCCTCGGGAATTGGTTAAGAAATTTGGTCTCGAATCTGGAAAACCCAAGAGAACTCCTGCATCTTCTACTGTGAAATTATCCAAAGATGATTCATCTAACCTTGTGGACACCAAGACGTACAGGAGCATGATTGGGAGTCTCCTCTATCTAACAGCTAGCAGACCTGACATTGCCTTCTCCGTAGGAGTAAGCGCCAGGTACCAATCTTGTCCCACCGAAAACCATCTGAGTTATGTTAAGAGAATCATTAAATATGTTCATGGTACTCTTGATTATGGGATCTTCTATTCTAATGATACAAATCATCATCTTGCGGGATTTTCCTATGCTGACTGGGCTGGTAACATTGATGATCGAAAGAGTACGCAGGAGGGTGTTTCTTTCTTGGCAACAACCTCACCTCGTGGTTCAGTAAGAAGCAGAAATGTGTCTCTCTTTCAACTGCAGAAGCAGAATACATCGCAGCCGGTGCTGCCTGTACTGAATTGGTTTACCTTAAGTGTATGCTTGAAGAATATGGTATCTCTCAAGATGTCATTACCCTGTTCTGTGACAACACTAGTGCTATCAACATTGCAAAAAATCCTGTTTTGCACAGTAAAACCAAACACATAGAGATCCGTCATCATTTCATTCGCGATCTTGTTGAGTAGAAGCTTCTTTCACTCGAGCGTGTTGTATCCGAGAATCAGCTTGCTGACATCTTTACCAAACCACTTGATGTTATTCAATTCGAGAAACTGAGGGCTGGACTTGGTGTTTGCTTGTTGGACTTATAGCAATCACAGATGGGCCATTGTTTACTGATGTCGGGCCCACTTACTCTCTCTGCCTGCATTCAAATGAAACTCTGCGTTTTATTTCAAAGTAGCGGGCTAATGCGTCGTTTCACTTTCTTGAATAATAACCTTACTCAAAGGTTCTTGTGTCAGTTTTGTTTTTCAAACTACTCTCAGACAGTTATCACTCTCAACCGTACCCTCAAAACCGTGCTTGATAGACACACTGTAAGAATGGTTTCGACTCGCACTGGTCGTTCTTCATCTGCCCCGATGGGAAATGAAAAGAAGAAGAATATTCTTAAAAGAGTGGTCAAGGAGTCACAGAAGAACAAATATGGGGTTCGGGTTCGGGGTTTGTCTCCAAACCCTAACGTTCTCCCTCCGATGGAGCATTCTCTGTCTTCGCCCTCTGACGACACTCGTCAAGGTAAATTTGCTTCTACTTCCTCCGATGATCCTTTGCCATTTGTTAAACTTTCTCGTTCAGCGGCATATACCATCTTGGGTCTTATTGATTTCTCTGACATGAGGTCAGACAAAGTCGGTGAGTCTACTTCTCAGAAAAAGGGGGTCTTTGATAATCCTTCCCTGGACGCCTTGACAAAGGAGTTACGTGTGGAGCATCAGTCTCCTCCTTCGTCTCCAGCAAAGTTTATCTCCGAAGAAGAGTTTCATCGAATCATGGATGAAAGTGTTATTCCCTCACACTCTGCTCTCGACCCACCTATGGACGATGCTCATGTTTCTCAAACCCCTCATGTTCATGCACCGACTGCTCCTATTGGATCTTCTCCTCAGATCTCTTTGGGTCACTCAGACAACCCCGTGTCTGACTCCGATGCTCCGATTGCCTCTCTGCGAAAGAGGAAGGCTTCTCCTCAACAGCCTCCTCGCAAGAAATCTACTACCAAAAGAACTCAGCATGCATCGACTTCTGTTGTCCCTGACCCTGAGGATGTTTCTCCTCCTGTCTCCTCTCACTCTCTAGAGGATTCTGAGTTCATAGCAAATGAGGCTGAAATAGCTGAGGATGTTGACACTGAGGCTCCTCCTCCTGAGAAGAAGAAGACCAGGGCCCCTCGAAATGATATTCCGGACGTCCCCATAGACGGTGTTTCCTTTCACTCCATTTCTAATGCACTAAACTGGAAGTATGTTCTGCGCCGCAACATTTCTCCTGAGGGTGTTCTCTCTTCTGAGGCCCTTCAATGTCTGGACCTTATCAACATTGTGAAACATGCAAGCTTGCTGAAATCTATCACGTCTGATCGTGGCCCGTATCCTGCCTCCAAACTCAGCACCAAATACTCAATCTTGCACAAGATTGGGATCAAGAACTGGTGTCCCACAACCCATCATACTGGCGTATCCTTAGCCCTTGCTGGTTTTCTCTATCTTGTCGGGACTCGTTCTCCTGTTGATGCTGCTGCTT
The DNA here is from genome assembly GCA_958296335.1 of Urtica urens. NCBI lineage: Eukaryota > Viridiplantae > Streptophyta > Magnoliopsida > Rosales > Urticaceae > Urtica > Urtica urens. The sequence goes on along the minus strand of CATQIS010000033.1, from coordinate 47,120 downwards.
TCTTCTACGAGCAGATTCTCCGTCATGCAGGCTCATCGGCCATCAAGCTTCCCATTGGATTTCCCTCTCTCATCTGTGGAATTCTACTATCTCAAGATCCTGATCTTCTGTCTCCGGCTGAAGTAACCGAGTGCAGTACCTCTCCGGGAAAGATTGTCTTCAATTACAAACTTTTTCAGGCACACCATGTACCGGACTTGGCTCCACCACCTCCTTCCAGCTTTCTGCATTCAGCCTTCTCCGATGGCACTGCTCCTGTTGTTCCTCCACTCTCCGCCGAGATTAGGTCTCTCGTTGCTGTGTCGGTCTCTGATGAGCTGAGGTACCTGGATGGGATCATTGCTGCTGCCACTCTTCGCCGTCAAGAATTGGAGTCTCTTCTGCGTGCTGTTGTTCCTTCTCCTGCCTCGACATCGAACTCGTCCATCTTCTCTAGCATAACTTTTTCTGTGTCGTGTTTCTTGTTTCCATTATGGGCTGTTTCCCTGTTTGAGAAATGTTTCTACTTCGATTTCCTCTCCCCCATGCCTTTGCTTAGGTAAGAAGGGGGAGATCTTGTGGTTGTTGTTTGTTTAAAACTCTGTGACACTCTGATACTCTGAAGTAGGTTGTTTACTCCTCTGTCAGTTTCTCTGTGACATGAGTTTTGTTTAGATTGTTTTTGGCGAAGCTTGTCTTTTCAGGTTTTTCCTCAGCAAAGCCAAAGGGGGAGTTTGTTAGTACAGATTGGCATTGTTGCTTCGTCAAAACCCTGATGTCCCTCCAGTTGTCCCTTGCTTCTCAGAAGACGTTGTCCCTGTCATCCTGTACCTTCTTCCCAGTTGCTTTTTGGCGCCAGTCTATTATCCGCTGGTTCCTTGGTTACCTTGGACTTTTGGCATGACACTGGAGTATATAAACCCTCTCTCGCAGCATCTAGGGTTTATGCATATTTTCCAAGACGCCGCCTAAGCAAGTTCAACCTTTGCTTTTCTTCTTGCGTTCTTCTTGTTCTTGGAATAGCTTTAAGAAGGAAAAGCTTTTCTGTAAGTGCATCTTTTATTTACCTTCCTTGTTGTAAACATTATCTAGGACGTGTTCCTAACAAGTGTGATTAAGTGAGAAGTGCTCACTCTAAGGGGGAGCCTTAGGTAGATTCACTTTGAGAGATAGGAAGTGTTAGATCAAAGAATTCGTGATGTCTTTGTGTAACCTTTGTAAGTTTGTTCTTTCATTCTAAAGTAATCTAAGTCACCGGGATAAGCTATCCCCCCAGACGTAGGCAGTTGCCGAACTGGGTTAACAACGTGCTTGTGTCTTTTACAGTTTGGTATTCGTGTTGTAATCTTGTGTGACAGGAACATCTTTTATAACATCTCAGCTGATCACAAGATTCCTCTTTTTCAGTTACATTTTGACACTTAAAAATACGTTTTTACAAGTTAAAGTACGTTTATTACAAGTTGAAGTACGTTTTTTACAAATTAAAGTTACGTTTTGACAAGTTAAAGTTACATTTTGACAAGTTCAAGTAGGTTTTTTACAAGTTAAATTAAGTTTTTTACAAGTTAAAGTACGTTTTTAACAAGCTAAAGTTCTGTTTTAATAAGTTAAAGTTACATTTTTACAAGTTAAAATACCTTTTTTACAAGTTAAAGTACGTTTATTACAAGTTGAAGTACGTTTTTTACAAATTAAAGTAACGTTTTGACAAGTTAAAGTTACGTTTTGACAAGTTAAAGTAGGTTTTTTACAAGTTAAAGTAAGTTTTTTACAAGTTAAAGTACGTTTTTAACAAGCTAAAGTTCTGTTTTAATAAGTTAAAATTACATTTTTACAAGTTAAAATACCTTTTTTACAAGTTAAAGTACGTTTTTTAGAAGTTAAAGTACGTTTTTTATAAGTTAAAGTTACGTTTTGACAAGTTAAAGTTACGTTTTGACAAGTTAAAGTAGGTTTTTTACAAGTTGAAGTACGTTTTTTACAAGTTAAAGCAAGTGTATTACAAGTTGAAACACATTTTTTACAAGTTGACTAACAACTTAAAGTTACGTTTTGACACATTAAAATTACATTTTGACAAGTTAAAGTACGTTTTTTACAAGTTAAAGTTACGTTTTGACAAGTTAAACTACGTTTTTAACAAGTAACACTTATGTTTTGACAAATTAAAGTTACGTTTTGACAAGTTAAAGTAGGTTTTTTACAAGTTAAAGTACGTTTTTTACAAGTTGAAGTACGTTTTTACAAGTTAAAGTACATTTGTTACAAGTTAAACCACATTTTTTACTAGTTCAAGTACGTTTTTTACAAGTTAATGTATGTTTTTAACAAGTTACACTTACGTTTTGACAAGTTAAAGTTACGTTTTGACAAGTTAATGTAGGTTTTTTACAAGTTAAAGTACGTTTTTTAAAAGTTAAAGTACGTTTTTAACAAGTTAAAGTTCTGTTTTGACAAGTTAAAGTTACGTTTTGACAAGTTAAAGTAGGTTTTTAACAAGTTAAAGTACGTTTTTCACAAGTTAAATTTACGTTTTGACAAGTTAAAGTTACATTTTGATACGTTTTTTACAAATTAAAGTACATTTTTTAGAAGGTGAAGTATGTTTTTTACCAGTTAAAGTACGTTTTTTACAAGTTGAAGTACGTTTTTTAGAAGTTAAAGTACGTTTTTTACAAGTTAAAGTTATGTTTTGACAAGTTAAAGTTACGTTTTCACAAGTTAAAATACCTTTTTTACAAGTTAAAGTACGTTTATTACAAGTTGAAGTACGTTTTTTACAAATTAAAGTTACGTTTTGACAAGTTAAAGTTACGTTTTGACAAGTTAAAGTAGGTTTTTTACAAGTTAAAGTAAGTTTTTTACAAGTTAAAGTACGTTTTTAACAAGCTAAAGTTCTGTTTTAATAAGTTAAAATTACATTTTTACAAGTTAAAATACCTTTTTACAAGTTAAAGTACGTTTTTTAAAAGTTAAAATACGTTTTTTACAAGTTAAAGTTACGTTTTGACAAGTTAAAGTTACGTTTTGACAAGTTAAAGTAGGTTTTTTACAAGTTGAAGTACGTTTTTTACAAGTTAAAGCAAGTGTATTACAAGTTGAAACACATTTTTTACAAGTTGACTAACAACTTAAAGTTACGTTTTGACACATTAAAATTACATTTTGACAAGTTAAAGTACGTTTTTTACAAGTTAAAGTTACGTTTTGACAAGTTAAACTACGTTTTTAACAAGTAACACTTATGTTTTGACAAATTAAAGTTACGTTTTGACAAGTTAAAGTAGGTTTTTTACAAGTTAAAGTACGTTTTTTACAAGTTGAAGTACGTTTTTACAAGTTAAAGTACATTTGTTACAAGTTAAACCACATTTTTTACTAGTTCAAGTACGTTTTTTACAAGTTAATGTATGTTTTTAACAAGTTAAACTCACGTTTTGACAAGTTAAAGTTACGTTTTGACAAGTTAATGTAGGTTTTTTACAAGTTAAAGTACGTTTTTTACAAGTTAAAGTACGTTTTTAACAAGTTAAAGTTCTGTTTTGACAAGTTAAAGTTACGTTTTGACAAGTTAAAGTAGGTTTTTAACAAGTTAAAGTACGTTTTTCACAAGTTAAATTTACGTTTTGACAAGTTAAAGTTACATTTTGATACGTTTTTTACAAATTAAAGTACATTTTTTAGAAGGTGAAGTATGTTTTTTACCAGTTAAAGTACGTTTTTTACAAGTTGAAGTACGTTTTTTAGAAGTTAAAGTACGTTTTTTACAAGTTAAAGTTATGTTTTGACAAGTTAAAGTTACGTTTTCACAAGTTAAAGTAGGTTTTTTACAAGTTAAAGTACGTTTTTAACAAGTTAAATTTACGTTTTAATAAGTTAAAGTTACATTTTAACACGTTAAAATACGTTTTTTACAAATTAAAGGACGTTTTTTACAAGTTAAAGTACTTGTTTTACAAGTTAAAGTACATGTTTTAGAAGTTGAAGTACGTTCTTTACAAGTTAAAGTACATTTTTTACAAGTTAAAGTTACGTTTTCACAACTTAAAGTTACGTTTTGACATATTGAAATTACATTTTGACAAGTTAAAGTACGTTTTTTACAAATTAAAGTTACGTTTTGACAAGTTAAACTACGTTTTTTATATGTTAAACTTATGTTTTGACAAATTAAAGTTACGTTTTGACAAGGTAAATTAGGTTTTTTACAAGTTAAAGAACGTTTTTTACAAGTTGAAGTACGTTTTTACAAGGTAAGGTACATTTGTTACAAGTTAAACCACATTTTTGACAAGTTAAAGTACGTTTTTTACAAGTTAATGTATGTTTTTAACAAGTTAAACTCATGTTTTGACAAGTTAAAATTACGTTTTGACAAGTTAATGTAGGTTTTTTACAAGTTAAAGTTACTTTTTGACAAGTTAAAGTACGTTTTTTACAAGTTAAATTACATTTTTACAAGTTAAAGTACGTTTTTAACAAGTTAAAGTTATGTTTTGACAAGTTAAAGTTACATTTTGACAAGTTAAAGTATGTTTTTTACAAGTTAAACTACGTTTTTAACAAGTTAAGTTTACGTTTTGACAAGTTAAAGTTACATTTTGATACGTTAAAATACGTTTTTTACAAATTAAACTACGTTTTTTACAAATTGAAGTACGTTTTTTACAAGTTAAAGTACATGTTGTACAAGTTGAAGTACGTTCTTTAAAAGTTAAATTACTTTTTTTAACAAGTTAAACTTACGTTTTAACAACTTAAAGTTACGTTTTGACACATTAAAATTACATTTTGACAAGTTAAAGTACATTTTTTACAAGTAAAACTTAAGTTTTGACAAGTTAAATTACGTTTTGAACAAGTTAAACTTACGTTTTGACAAATGAAAGTTACGTTTTGAAAAGTTAAAGTAGGTTTTTTACAAGTTAAAGTACGTTTTTTACAAGTTGAAGTACGTTTTTACAAGTTAAAGTCCATTTGTTACAAGTTAAACCACATTTTTGCAAGTTAAAGTACTTTTTTTACAAGTTAATGTATGTTTTTAACAAGTTAAAATTACGTTTTGACAAGTTAAAGTTACATTTTGCCAAGTTAAAGTAGGTTTTTTACAAGTTAAAGTTACGTTTTGACAAGTTAAAGTACGTTTTGACAAGTTAAAGTATGTTTTTTACAAATTAAAGTACGTTTTTTACAAGTTGAAGTACGTTTTTTACAAGTTAAAGTAAGTGTTTTACCAGTTAAAGTTACATTTTAACAACTTGAAGTTACGTTTTGACACAAAAAAATTACATTTTGACAAGTTAAAGTACGCTTTTTATAAGTTAAAGTACGTTTTTAACAAGTTAATGTTACGTTTTGACAAGTTCAAGTACAATTTTTACCGGTTAAAGTTACGTTTTAACAACTTCAAGTTACGTTTTGACACATTAAAATTACATTTTGACAAGTTAAAGTACGTTTTTTACAAGTTAAAGTTACGTTTTGACAAGTTAAATTATGTTTTTAACAAGTTAAACATTCGTTTTGACAAATTAAAGTTACGTTTTGACAAGTTAAAGTAGGTTTTTTACAAGTTAAAGTAGGTTTTTTACAAGTTGAAGTACGTTTTTACAAGTTAAAGTACATTTGTTACAAATTAAACCACATTTTTGACAAGTAAAAGTATGTTTTTTACAAGTTAATGTATGTTTCTAGCAAGTTAAACTCACGTTTTGACAGGTTAATGTTACGTTTTGACATGTTAATGTAGGTTTTTTACAAGTTAAAGTTACGTTTTGACAAGTTAAAGTAGATTTTTTACAAGTTGAAGTACATTTTTAACAAGTTAAATTTACGTTTTGACAAGTTAAAGTTACATTTCAACACTTAAAATACGTTTTTTACAAATTAAAGTACATTTTTTACAAGTTGAAGTACGTTTTTTACTAGTTAAAGTACGTGTTTTACAAGTTGAAGTGCATTCTTTACAAGTTAAAGTACATTTTTTCCAAGTTAAAGTTACGTTTTAACAACTTAAAGTTACGTTTTGACACATTAAAATTACATTTTGACAAGTTAAAGTACGTTTTTTACAAGTTAAAGTTACGTTTTGACAAGTTAAACTACGTTTTTAACAAGTTAAAATTACGATTTGACAAATCAAAGCTACGTTTTAACAAGTTAAAGTACGTTTTTTACAAGTTAAAGTACGTTTTTTACAAGTTGAATACGTTTTTTACAAGTTAAAGTCCATTTGTTACAAGTTAAACCACATTTTTGACAAGTTAAAGTATGTTTTTTACAAGTTAATATATGTTTTTAACAAGTTAAACTTACGTTTTGACAAGTTAAAGTTACGTTTTGACAAGTTAAGCTAGGTTTTTTACAAGTTAAAGTTACGTTTTGATAAGTTAAAGTACGTTTTTTATAAGTTAAATTACGTTTTTTTACAGGATAAAGTACGTTTTTAACAAGTTAAAGTTACGTTTTCACAAGTTAAGGTTACGTTTTCTCAAGTTAAAGTTACATTTTGACAAGTTAAGGTAGGTTTTTTACAAGTTAAAGTTACGTTTTGACAAATTAAATTACGTTTTTACAAGTTAAAGTACGTTTTTTACAAGTTCAAGTTACGTTTTGACGAGTTAAAGTTACATTTTGACACGTTAAAATACATTTTTTATAAGTTACAGTACGTTTTTTACAAGTTGAAGTACATTTTTTACAAGTTAAAGCAAATGTTTTACAAGTTGAAGTACGTTTTTTACAAGTTAAATTACGTTTTTTACAAGTTAAAGTTACGTTTTGACAAGTTAAATTACGTTTTAAGCCAGTTAAACTTACGTTTTGACAAATTAAAGTTACGTTTGAGAAGTTAAAGTAGGTTTGTTACAAGTTAAAGTACGTTTTTTCCAAGTTGAAGTACGTTTTTTCAAGTTAAAGCATATTTGTTACAAGTTAAACCACATTTTTGACAAGTTAAAGTACGTTTTTTACTAGATAATGTATGTTTTTAACAAGTTAAAGTTACATTTTGACAAGTTAAAGTAGGTTTTTTAAAAGTTAAAGTTACGTTTTGACAAGTTAAAGTACGTTTTTTGAAAGTTAAAGTTACGTTTTCACAAGTTAAAGTTACATTTTGACAAGTTAAAGTACGTTTTTTACAAGTTAAAGTTACGTTTTGACAAGTTAAACTTACGATTTGACAAATTAAAGATACGTTTTAACAAGTTAAAGTACGTTTTTTACAAGTTAAAGTACGTTTTTTACAAGTTGAATTACGTTTTTTACAAGTTAAAGTCCATTTGTTACAAATTAAACCACATTTTTGACAAGTTAAAGTACGTTTTTTACAAGATCATATATGTTTTTAAGAAGTTAAACTTACGTTTTGACAAGTTAAAGTTACGTTTTGACAAGTTAAGGTAAGTTTTTTACAAGTTAAAGTTTACGTTTTGACAAGTTAATTTACAATTTTACAAGTTGAAGTACGTTTTTAACAAGTTAAAGTTACGTTTTGACGAGTTAAAGTTACATTTTGACATGTTAAAATACATTTTTTATAAGTTACAGTACGTTTTTTACAAGTTGAAGTACGTTTGTTACAAGTTAAAGCAAATGTTTTACAAGTTGAAGTACGTTTTTTACAAGTTGAAGTACGTTTTTTAGAAGTTAAAGTTACATTTTAACAACTTAAAGTTACGTTTTGACACATTAAAATTACATTTTGTCAAGTTAAATTATGTTTTTTACAAGTTAAAGTTACATTTTGACAAGTTAAATTACGTTTTTAGCCAGTTAAACTTACGTTTTGACAAATTAAAGTTACGTTTGAGAAGTTAAAGTAGGTTTGTTACAAGTTAAAGTACGTTTTTTCCAAGTTGAAGTACGTTTTTTCAAGTTAAAGCATATTTGTTACAAGTTAAACCACATTTTTGACAAGTTAAAGTACGTTTTTTACTAGATAATGTATGTTTTTAACAAGTTAAAGTTACATTTTGACAACTTAAAGTAGGTTTTTTAAAAGTTAAAGTTACGTTTTGACAAGTTAAAGTACGTTTTTTATAAGTTAAAGTTACGTTTTCACAAGTTAAAGTTACATTTTGACAAGTTAAAGTACGTTTTTTACAAGTTAAAGTTACGTTTTGACAAGTTAAACTTACGATTTGACAAATTAAAGATACGTTTTAACAAGTTAAAGTACGTTTTTTACAAGTTAAAGTACGTTTTTTACAAGTTGAATTACGTTTTTTACAAGTTAAAGTCCATTTGTTACAAATTAAACCACATTTTTGACAAGTTAAAGTACGTTTTTTACAAGTTCATATATGTTTTTAAGAAGTTAAACTTACGTTTTGACAAGTTAAAGTTACGTTTTGACAAGTTAAGGTAAGTTTTTTACAAGTTAAAGTTTACGTTTTGACAAGTTAAATTACAATTTTACAAGTTAAAGTACGTTTTTAACAAGTTAAAGTTACGTTTTGACGAGTTAAAGTTACATTTTGACATGTTAAAATACATTTTTTATAAGTTACAGTACGTTTTTTACAAGTTGAAGTACGTTTGTTACAAGTTAAAGCAAATGTTTTACAAGTTGAAGTACGTTTTTTACAAGTTGAAGTACGTTTTTTAGAAGTTAAAGTTACATTTTAACAACTTAAAGTTACGTTTTGACACATTAAAATTACATTTTGTCAAGTTAAATTATGTTTTTTACAAGTTAAAGTTACATTTTGACAAGTTAAATTACGTTTTTAGCCAGTTAAACTTACGTTTTGACAAATTAAAGTTACGTTTGAGAAGTTAAAGTAGGTTTGTTACAAGTTAAAGTACGTTTTTTCCAAGTTGAAGTACGTTTTTTCAAGTTAAAGCATATTTGTTACAAGTTAAACCACATTTTTGACAAGTTAAAGTACGTTTTTTACTAGATAATGTATGTTTTTAACAAGTTAAAGTTACATTTAGACAAGTTAAAGTAGGTTTTTTAAAAGTTAAAGTTACGTTTTGACAAGTTAAAGTACGTTTTTTATAAGTTAAAGTTACGTTTTCACAAGTTAAAGTTACATTTTGACAAGTTAAAGTACGTTTTTTACAAGTTAAAGTTACGTTTTGACAAGTTAAACTTACGATTTGACAAATTAAAGATACGTTTTAACAAGTTAAAGTACGTTTTTTACAAGTTAAAGTACGTTTTTTACAAGTTGAATTACGTTTTTTACAAGTTAAAGTCCATTTGTTACAAATTAAACCACATTTTTGACAAGTTAAAGTACGTTTTTTACAAGTTCATATATGTTTTTAAGAAGTTAAACTTACGTTTTGACAAGTTAAAGTTACGTTTTGACAAGTTAAGGTAAGTTTTTTACAAGTTAAAGTTTACGTTTTGACAAGTTAAATTACAATTTTACAAGTTAAAGTACGTTTTTAACAAGTTAAAGTTACGTTTTGACGAGTTAAAGTTACATTTTGACATGTTAAAATACATTTTTTATAAGTTACAGTACGTTTTTTACAAGTTGAAGTACGTTTGTTACAAGTTAAAGCAAATGTTTTACAAGTTGAAGTACGTTTTTTACAAGTTGAAGTACGTTTTTTACAAGTTAAAGTTACATTTTAACAACTTAAAGTTACGTTTTGACACATTAAAATTACATTTTGTCAAGTTAAATTATGTTTTTTACAAGTTAAAGTTACATTTTGACAAGTTAAATTACGTTTTTAGCCAGTTAAACTTACGTTTTGACAAATTAAAGTTACGTTTGAGAAGTTAAAGTAGGTTTGTTACAAGTTAAAGTACGTTTTTTCCAAGTTGAAGTACGTTTTTTCAAGTTAAAGCATATTTGTTACAAGTTAAACCACATTTTTGACAAGTTAAAGTACGTTTTTTACTAGATAATGTATGTTTTTAACAAGTTAAAGTTACATTTTGACAAGTTAAAGTAGGTTTTTTAAAAGTTAAAGTTACGTTTTGACAAGTTAAAGTACGTTTTTTATAAGTTAAAGTTACGTTTTCACAAGTTAAAGTTACATTTTGACAAGTTAAAGTACGTTTTTTACAAGTTAAAGTTACGTTTTGACAAGTTAAACTTACGATTTGACAAATTAAAGTTACGTTTTGACAAGTTAAAGTACGTTTTTTACAAGTTAAAGTACGTTTTTTACAAGTTGAATTACGTTTTTTACAAGTTAAAGTCCATTTGTTACAAATTAAACCACATTTTTGACAAGTTAAAGTACGTTTTTTACAAGTTCATATATGTTTTTAAGAAGTTAAACTTACGTTTTGACAAGTTAAAGTTACGTTTTGACAAGTTAAGGTAAGTTTTTTACAAGTTAAAGTTTACGTTTTGACAAGTTAATTTACAATTTTACAAGTTGAAGTACGTTTTTAACAAGTTAAAGTTACGTTTTGACGAGTTAAAGTTACATTTTGACATGTTAAAATACATTTTTTATAAGTTACAGTACGTTTTTTACAAGTTGAAGTACGTTTGTTACAAGTTAAAGCAAATGTTTTACAAGTTGAAGTACGTTTTTTACAAGTTGAAGTACGTTTTTTACAAGTTAAAGTTACATTTTAACAACTTAAAGTTAAGTTTTGACACATTAAAATTACATTTTGACAAGTTAAAGTATGTTTTTTACAAGTTAAAGTTACGTTTTGACAAGTTAAATTACGTTTTTAGCAAGTTAAACTTACGTTTTGACAAATTAAAGTTACGTTTGAGAAGTTAAAGTAGGTTTTTTACAAGTTAAAGTACGTTTTTTCCAAGTTGAAGTACGTTTTTTTCAAGTTAAAGTACATTTGTTACAAGTTAAACCACATTTTTGACAAGTTAAAGTACGTTTTTTACTAGATAATATATGTTTTTAACAAGTTAAAGTTACGTTTTGACAATTTAAAGTAGATTTTTTAAAAGTTAAAGTTACGTTTTGACAAGTTAAAGTACGTTTTTTATAAGTTAAATTACGTTTTTTAGAAGATAAAGTACGTTTTTAACAAGTTAAAGTTACGTTTTCACAAGTTAAAGTTACGTTTTCACAAGTTAAAGTTACATTTTGACACGTTAAAATACGTTTTTTTAAGTTAAAATACGTTTTCTACAAGTTAAAGCAAGTGTTTTACAAGTTGAAGTACGTTTTTTACAAGTTGAAGTACGTTTTTTACAAGTTAAAGTTACGTTTTAACAACTTAAAGTTACGTTTTGACACATTAAAATTACATTTTGACAAGTTAAAGTTACGTTTTGACAAGTTAAATTACGTTTATAATAAGTTAAACTTACGTTTTGACAAATTGAAGTTACGTTTTGAGAAGTTAAAGTAGGTTTTTTACAAGTTAAAGTACGTTTTTTACAAGTTGAAGTACATTTTTAAAAGTTAAAGTACATTTGTTACAAGTTAAACCACATTTTTGACAAGTTAAAGTACGTTTTTTACAAGTGTTTTTAACAAGTTAAACTCACGTTTTGACACGTTAATATAGGTTTTTTACAAGTTAATGTTCCGTTTTGACAAGTTAAAGTACGTTTTTTACAAGTTAAAGTACGTTTTTTACAAATTAAAGTAGGTTTTGAACAAGTTAAAGTTACGTTTTGACAAGTTAAAGTAAATGTTTTACAATATGAAGTACGTTTTTTACAAGTTAAAATACATATTTAACCAGTTAAAGTTACGTTTTAAAAACTTGAAGTTACGTTTTGACACATTAAAATTACATTTTGACAACTTGAAGTACGTTTTTAACAAGTTAATGTTACGTTTTGACAAGTTAAAGTACAATTTTTACCGGTTAAAGTTACGTTTTGACACATTAAAATTACATTTTGACAAGTTAAAGTACGTTTTTAACAAGTTAAAGTTACGTTTTAACAAGTTAAATTATGTTTTTAACAAGTTAAACTTTCGTTTTGACGAATTAAAGTTACGGTTTGACAAGTTAAAGTAGGTTTTTTACAAGTTAAAGTAGGTTTTTTACAAGTTGAAGTACGTTTTTACAAGTTAAAGTACATTCGTTACAAGTTAAACCACATTTTTGACAAGTAAAAGTATGTTTTTTACAAGTTAATGTATGTTTTTAACAAGTTAAACTCACGTTTTGACAAGTTAAAGTTACGTTTTGACAAGTTAATGTAGGTTTTTTACAAGTTAAAGTTACGTTTTGACAAGTTAAAGTAGGTTTTTTACAAGTTAAAATACGTTTTTGACAAGTTAAATTTACGTTTTGACAAGTTAAAGTTACATTTTAACACGTTAAAATACGTTTTTTACAAATTAAAGTATGTTTTTTACAAGTTGAAGTACGTTTTTTACCAGTTAAAGTACGTGTTTTACAAGTTGAGTGCATGCTTTACAAGTTAAAGTACATTTTTTACAAGTTAAAGTTACGTTTTAACAACTTAAAGTTACGTTTTGACACATTAAAATTATATTTTGTCAAGTTAAAGTACGTTTTTTACAAGTTAAAGTTACGTTTTGACAAGTTAAACTATGTTTTTAACAAGTTAAACTTACGTTTTGACAAATTAAAGTTACGTTTTGACAAGTTAAAGTACGTTTTTTACAAGTTAAAAGTACGTTTTTTACAAGTTAAATTACGTTTTTACAAGTTCAAGTCCATTTGTTACAAGTTAAACCACATTTTTGACAAGTTAAAGTATGTTTTTTACAAGTTAATATATGTTTTTAACAAGTTAAACTTACGTTTTGACAAGTTAAAGTTACGTTTTGACAAGTTAAGGTAGATTTTTTACAAGTTAAAAGTACGTTTTGACAAGTTAAAGTTATGTTTTTACAAGTTAAAGTACGTTTTTTACAAGTTAAAGTACGTTTTTTACCAGTTGAAATACGTTTTTACAAGTTATAGTACGTTTTTTACAAGTTAAAGTACATTTTTTACAAGTTGAAGTACGTTTTTACAAGTTAAAGTACATTTGTTACAAATTAAACTACATTTTTGACAAGTTAAAGTACGTTTTTTACTAGTGAATATATGTTTTTAACAAGTTAAACTTACGTCTTGACAAGTTAAAGTTATGTTTTAACAAGTTAAAGTAGGTTTTTTAAAAGTTAAAGTTACGGTTTGACAAGTAAAAGTATATTTTTTACAAGTTAAAGTACGTTTTTTACAAGTTAAAGTACGTTTTAACAATTTATAGTTACATTTTGACAAGTAAAAGTTACATTTTGACATTTTAAATTACATTTTTTACAAGTTAAAGTACGTTTTTTAAAAGTTAAAGTACGTTTTTTACAAGTTAAAGTACGTTTTTAACAAGTTAAAGTTACATTTTGACAAGTTAAAGTTACTTTTTGACACGTTAAAATACATTTTTTATAAGTTACAGTATGTTTTTTACAAGTTGAAGTACGTTTTTTAAAAGTTAAAGCAAGTGTTTTACAAGTTGAAGTACGTTTTTTACAAGTTGAAGTACGTTTTTTAGAAGTTAAAGTTACGTTTTGACACATTAAAGTACGTTTTTTACAAGTTAAAGTACGTTTTTTACAAGTTAAAGTTACGTTTTGACAAGTTAAATTACGGTTTTAGCAAGTTAAACTTACGTTTTGACAATTTAAAGTTACGTTTGAGAAGTTAAAGTAGGTTTTTTACAAGTTAAAGTACGTTTTTTCCAAGTTGAAGTACGTTTTTACAAGTTAAAGTACATTTGTTACAAGTTAAACCACATTTTTGACAAGTCAAAGTACGTTTTTTACTAGAGAATATATGTTTTTAACAAGTTAACTTACGTTTTGACAAGTTAAAGTAGGTTTTTTACAAGTTAAAATTACGTTTTGAAAAGTTAAAGTTACGTTTTGACAAGTTAAAGTAGGTTTTTTACAAATTAAAATACGTTTTTGACAAGTTTAATTTACGTTTTGAGAAGTTAAAGTTACATTTTAACACGTTAAAATACGTTTTTTACAAATTAAAGTATGTTTTTTACAAGTTGAAGTACGTTTTTTACCAGTTAAAGTACGTGCTTTACAAGTTGAGTGCATGCTTTACAAGTTAAAGTACATTTTTTACAAGTTAAAGTTACGTTTTGACAAGTTAATTTACGTTTTTAGTCAGTTAAACTTACGTTTTGACAAATTAAAGTTACGTTTGAGAAGTTAAAGTAGGTTTTTTACAAGTTAAAGTACGTTTTTTCCAAGTTGAAGTACGTTTTTTCAAGTTAAAGAACATTTGTTACAAGTTAAACCACATTTTTGACAAGTTAAAGTACGTTTTTTACTAGATAATATATGTTTTTAACAAGTTAAAGTTACATTTTGACAAGTTAAAGTAGGTTTTTTAAAAGTTAAAGTTACGTTTTGACAAGTTAAAGTACATTTTTTATAAGTTAAAGTTACGTTTTCACAAGTTAAAGTTACATTTTGACAAGTTAAGGTACGTTTTTTACAAGTAAAAGTTACGTTTTGACAAGTTAAACTTACGATTTGACAAATTAAAGATATGTTTTAACAAGTTAAAGTACGTTTTTTACAAGTTAAAGTACGTTTTTTACAAGTTGAATTACGTTTTTTACAAGTTAAAGTCCATTTGTTACAAGTTAAACCACATTTTTGACAAGTTAAAGTACGTTTTTTACAAGTTCATATATGTTTTTAAGAAGTTAAACTTACGTTTTGACAAGTTAAAGTTACGTTTTGACAAGTAGGTAAGTTTTTTACAAGTTAAAGTTTACGTTTTGACAAGTTAAATTACAATTTTACAAGTTAAAGTACGTTTTTAACAAGTTAAAGTTACGTTTTGACGAGTTAAAGTTACATTTTGACACGTTAAAATACATTTTTTATAAGTTACAGTACGTTTTTTACAAGTTGAAGTACGTTTTTTACAAGTTAAAGCAAATGTTTTACAAGTTGAAGTACGTTTTTTACAAGTTGAAGTACGTTTTTTACAAGATAAAGTTACATTTTAACAACTTAAAGTTACGTTTTGACACATTAAAATTACGTTTTGTAAAGTTAAATTATGTTTTTTACAAGTTAAAGTTACGTTTTGACAAGTTAAATTACGTTTTTAGCAAGTTAAACTTACGTTTTGACAAATTAAAGTTACGTTTGAGAAGTTAAAGTAGGTTTTTTACAAGTTAAAGTACGTTTTTTCCAAGTTGAAGTACGTTTTTTCAAGTTAAAGTACATTTGTTACAAGTTAAACCACATTTTTGACAAGTTAAAGTACGTTTTTTTACTAGATAATATATATTTTTAACAAGTTAAAGTTACGTTTTGACAAGTTAAAGTAGGTTTTTTAAAAGTTAAAGTTACGTTTTGACAAATTAAAGTACGTTTTTTATAAGTTAAATTACGTTTTTTAGAAGATAAAGTACGTTTTTAACAAGTTAAAGTTACGTTTTCACAAGTTAAAGTTACGTTTTCACAAGTTAAAGTTACATTTTGACACGTTAAAATACGTTTTTTTAAGTTAAAGTACGTTTTCTACAAGTTAAAGCAAGTGTTTTACAAGTTGAAGTACGTTTTTTACAAGTTGAAGTACGTTTTTTACAAGTTAAAGTTACTTTTTAACAACTTAAAGTTACGTTTTGACACATTAAAATTACATTTTGACAAGTTAAAGTTACGTTTTGACAAGTTAAATTACGTTTTTAATAAGTTAAACTTACGTTTTGACAAATTGTAGTTACGTTTTGAGAAGTTAAAGTAGGTTTGTTACAAGTTAAAGTACGTTTTTTACAAGTTGAAATACATTTTTACAAGTTAAAGTACATTTGTTACAAGTTAAAGCACATTTTTGACAAGTTAAAGTACGTTTTTAACAAGTTAATGTATGTTTTTAACAAGTTAAACTCACGTTTTGACACGTTAATATAGGTTTTTTACAAGTTAAAGTTCCGTTTTGACAAGTTAAAGTACGTTTTTTACAAGTTAAAGTACGTTTTTTACAAATTAAAGTAGGTTTTGAACAAGTTAAAGTTACGTTTTGACAAGTTAAAGTTACATTTTGACACATTAAAATACAATTTTTACATGTTAAATTACGTTTTTTACAAGTTGAAGTACGTTTTTTACAAGTTAAAGTAAATGTTTTGACAAGTTAATGTAGGTTTTTTACAAGTTAAATTTACGTTTTGACAAGTTAAAGTAGGTTTTTTACAAGTTAAAATACGTTTTTGACAAGTTAAATTTACGTTTTGACAAGTTAAAGTTACATTTTAACACGTTAAAATACGTTTTTTACAAATTAAAGTATGTTTTTTACAAGTTGAAGTACGTTTTTTACAAGTTAAAGTACGTGTTTTACAAGTTGAGTGCATGCTTTACAAGTTAAAGTACATTTTTTACAAGTTAAAGTTACGTTTTAACAACTTAAAGTTACGTTTTGACACATTAAAATTATATTTTGTCAAGTTAAAGTACGTTTTTTACAAGTTAAAGTTACGTTTTGACAAGTTAAACTATGTTTTTAACAAGTTAAACTTACGTTTTGACAAATTAAAGTTACGTTTTGACAAGTTAAAGTACGTTTTTTACAAGTTAAAAGTACGTTTTTTACAAGTTAAATTACGTTTTTACAAGTTAAAGTCCATTTGTTACAAGTTAAACCACATTTTTGACAAGTTAAAGTACGTTTTTTACAAGTTAATATATGTTTTTAACAAGTTAAACTTACGTTTTGACAAGTTAAAGTTACATTTTGACAAGTTAAGGTAGGTTTTTTACAAGTTAAAAGTATGTTTTGACAAGTTAAAGTTATGTTTTTACAAGTTAAAGTACGTTTTTTACAAGTTAAAGTATGTTTTTAACAAGTTAATGTTACGTTTTGACAAGTTAAAGTTACATTTTGACACGTTAAAATAGGTTTTTTACAAGTTAAAGTACGTTTTTTACCAGTTGAAATACGTTTTTTACAAGTTATAGTACGTTTCTTACAAGTTAAAGTACATTTTTTACAAGTTGAAGTACGTTTTTACAAGTTAAAGTACATTTGTTACAAATTAAACCACATTTTTGACAAGTTAAAGTACGTTTTTTACTAGTGAATATATGTTTTTAACAAGTTAAACTTACGTCTTGACAAGTTAAAGTTATGTTTTAACAAGTTAAAGTAGGTTTTTTAAAAGTTAAAGTTACGGTTTAACAAGTAAAAGTATATTTTTTACAAGTTAAAGTACGTTTTTGACAAGTTAAAGTACGTTTTTACAATTTAAAGTTACATTTTGACAAGTAAAAGTTACATTTTGACATTTTAAATTACATTTTTTACAAGTTAAAGTACGTTTTTTACAAGTTAAAGTACGTTTTTTACAAGTTAAATTACGTTTTTAACAAGTTAAAGTTACGTTTTGACAAGTTAAAGTTACATTTTGACACGTTAAAATACATTTTTTATAAGTTACAGTATGTTTTTTACAAGTTGAAGTACGTTTTTTACAAGTTAAAGCAAGTGTTTTACAAGTTGAAGTACGTTTTTTACAAGTTGAAGTACGTTTTTTAGAAGTTAAAGTTACGTTTTGACACATTAAAGTACGTTTTTTACAAGTTAAAGTACGTTTTTTACAAGTTAAAGTTACGTTTTGACAAGTTAAATTACGGTTTTAGCAAGTTAAACTTACGTTTTGACAAATTAAAGTTCCGTTTGAGAAGTTAAAGTACGTTTTTTACAAGTTAAAGTACGTTTTTTCCAAGTTGAAGTACGTTTTTACAAGTTAAAGTACATTTGTTACAAGTTAAACCACATTTTTGACAAGTCAAAGTACGTTTTTTACTAGAGAATATATGTTTTTAACAAGTTAACTTACGTTTTGACAAGTTAAGGTAGATTTTTTACAAGTTAAAATTACGTTTTGAAAAGTTAAAGTTACGTTTTGACAAGTTAAAGTAGGTTTTTTACAAGTTAAAATACGTTTTTGACAAGTTAAATTTACGTTTTGAGAAGTTAAAGTTACATTTTAACACGTTAAAATACGTTTTTTACAAATTAAAGTATGTTTTTTACAAGTTGAAGTACGTTTTTTACCAGTTAAAGTACGTGTTTTACAAGTTGAGTGCATGTTTTACAAGTTAAAGTACATTTTTTACAAGTTAAAGTTATGTTTTAACAACTTAAAGTTACGTTTTGACACATTAATATTATATTTTGTCAAGTTAAAGTACGTTTTTTACAAGTTAAAGTTACGTTTTGACAAGTTAAAGTATGTTTTTAACAAGTTAAACTTACGTTTTGACAAGTTAAAGTTACGTTTTGACAAGTTAAAGTACGTTTTTTACAAGTTAAAGTACGTTTTTTAGAAGTTAAATTACGTTTTTACAAGTTAAAGTCCATTTGTTACAAGTTAAACCACATTTTTGACAAGTTAAAGTACGTTTTTTACAAGTTAATATATGTTTTTAAAAGGTTAAACTTACGTTTTTGACAAGTTAAAGTTACGTTTTGACAAGTTAAGGTAGGTTTTTTACAAGTTAAAAGTACGTTTTGACAAGTTAAAGTTATGTTTTTACAAGTTAAAGTACATTTTTTACAAGTTAAAGTTACGTTTTAACAACTTAAAGTTACGTTTTGACACATTAAAATTATATTTTGTCAAGTTAAAGTACGTTTTTTAAAAGTTAAAGTTACGTTTTGACAAGTTAAACTATGTTTTTAACAAGTTAAACTTACGTTTTGACAAATTAAAGTTACGTTTTGACAAGTTAAAGTACGTTTTTTACAAGTTAAAGTACGTTTTTTACAAGTTAAATTACGTTTTTACAAGTTAAAGTCCATTTGTTACAAGTTAAACAACATTTTTGACAAGTTAAAGTACGTTTTTTACAAGTTAATATATGTTTTTAACAAGTTAAACTTACGTTTTGACAAGTTAAAGTTACGTTTTGAGAAGTTAAGGTAGGTTTTTTACAAGTTAAAAGTACGTTTTGACAAGTTAAAGTTACGTTTTTACAAGTTAAAGTACGTTTTTTACAAGTTAAAGTATGTTTTTAACAAGTTAAAGTTACGTTTTGACAAGTTAAAGTTACATTTTGACACGTTAAAATAGGTTTTTTACAAGTTAAAGTACGTTTTTTACTAGTTGAAATACGTTTTTTACAAGTTATAGTACGTTTTTTACAAGTTAAAGTACATTTTTTACAAGTTGAAGTACGTTTTTACAAGTTAAAGTACATTTGTTACAAATTAAACCACATTTTTGACAAGTTAAAGTACGTTTTTTACTAGTGAATATATGTTTTTAACAAGTTAAACTTACGTCTTGACAAGTTAAAGTTATGTTTTGACAAGTTAAAGTAGGTTTTTTTAAAGTTAAAGTTACGGTTTGACAAGTAAAAGTATATTTTTTACAAGTTAAAGTACGTTTTTTACAAGTTAAAGTACGTTTTAACAATTTAAAGTTACATTTTGACAAGTTAAAGTTACATTTTGACATTTTAAATTACATTTTTTACAAGTTAAAGTACGTTTTTTACAAGTTAAAGTACGTTTTTTACAAGTTAAAGTACGTTTTTAACAAGTTAAAGTTACGTTTTGACAAGTTAAAGTTACGTTTTGACAAGATAAAGTAGGTTTTTTACAAGTTAAAATACGTTTTTGACAAGTTAAATTTACGTTTTGACAAGTAATTAAAGTTACATTTTAACACGTTAAAATACGTTTTTTACAAATTAAAGTATGTTTTTTACAAGTTTAAGTACGTTTTTTACCAGTTAAAGTACGTGTTTTACAAGTTGAGTGCATGCTTTACAAGTTAAAGTATGTTTTTTACAAGTTAAAGTTACGTTTTGACAAGTTAAACTATGTTTTTAACAAGTTAAACTTACGTTTTGACAAATTAAAGTTACGTTTTGACAAGTTAAAGTACGTTTTTTGCAAGTTAAAGTACGTTTTTTACAAGTTAAATTACGTTTTTACAAGTTAAAGTCCATTTGTTACAAGTTAAACCACATTTTTGACAAGTTAAAGTACGTTTTTTACAAGTTAATATATGTTTTTAACAAGTTAAACTTACGTTTTGACAAGTTAAAGTTACGTTTTGACAAGTTATGGTAGGTTTTTAACAAGTTAAAAGTACGTTTTGACAAGTTAAAGTTACGTTTTTACAAGTTAAAGTCCGTGTTTTACAAGTTAAAGTATGTTTTTAACAAGTTAAAGTTACGTTTTGACAAGTTAAAGTTACATTTTGACACGTTAAAATAGGTTTTTTACAAGTTAAAGTATGTTTTTTACCAGTTGAAATACGTTTTTTACAAGTTATAGTACGTTTTTTACAAGTTAAAGTACATTTTCTACAAGTTGAAGTACGTTTTTACAAGTTACATTTGTTACAGATTAAACCACATTTTTGACAAGTTAAAGTACGTTTTTTACTAGTGAATATATGTTTTTAACAAGTTAAACTTACGTCTTGACAAGTTAAAGTTATGTTTTAACAAGTTAAAGTAGGTTTTTTAAAAGTTAAAGTTACGGTTTGACAAGTAAAAGTATATTTTTTACAAGTTAAAGTACGTTTTTTACAAGTTAAAGTACGTTTTTTACAAGTTAAAGTACGTTTTTAACAAGTTAAAGTTACGTTTTGACAAGTTAAAGTTACGTTTTGACATGTTAAAGTAGGTTTTTTACAAGTTAAAATACGTTTTTGACAAGTTAAATTTACGTTTTGACAAGTAATTAAAGTTACATTTTAACACGTTAAAATACGTTTTTTACGAATTAAAGTATGTTTTTTACAAGTTGAAGTACGTTTTTTACCAGTTAAAGTACGTGTTTTACAAGTTGAGTGCATGCTTTACAAGTTAAAGTACATTTTTTACAAGTTAAAGTTACGTTTTAACAACTTAAAGTTACGTTTTGACACATTAAAATTACATTTTGAGAAGTTAAAGTACGTTTTTTACAAGTTAAAGTTACGTTTTGACAAGTTAAACTATGTTTTTAACAAGTTAAACTTACGTTTTGACAAATTAAAGTTACGTTTTGACAAGTTAAAGTACGTTTTTTACAAGTTAAAGTACGTTTTTTAAAAGTTAAAGTTACGTTTTTACAAGTCAAAGTCCATTTGTTAAAAGTTAAACCACATTTTTGACAAGTTAAAGTACGTTTTTTACAAGTTAATATATGTTTTTAACAAGTTAAATTTACGTTTTGACAAGTTAAAGTTACGTTTTGACAAGTTAAGGTAGGTTTTTTACAAGTTAAAAGTACGTTTGGACAAGTTAAAGTTACGTTTTTACAAGTTAAAGTACGTTTTTTACAAGTTAAAGTATGTTTTTAACAAGTTAAAGTTACGTTTTGACAAGTTAAAGTTACATTTTGACACGTTAAAATAGGTTTTTTACAAGTTAAAGTACGTTTTTTACCAGTTGAAATACGTTTTTTACAAGTTATAATACGTTTTTTACAAGTTAAAGTACATTTTTTACAAGTTGAAGTACGTTTTTACAAGTTAACTTACATTTGTTACAGATTAAACCACATTTTTGACAAGTTAAAGTACGTTTTTTACTAGTGAATATATGTTTTTAACAAGTTAAACTTACGTCTTGACAAGTTAAAGTTATGTTTTAACAAGTTAAAGTAGGTTTTTTAAAAGTTAAAGTTACGGTTTGACAAGTAAAAGTATATTTTTTACAAGTTAAAGTACGTTTTTTACAAGTTAAAGTACGTTTTAACAATTTAAAGTTACATTTTTACAAGTTAAAGTTACATTTTGACATTTTAAATTACATTTTTTACAAGTTAAAGTACGTTTTTTACAAGTTAAAGTACGTTTTTAACAAGTTAAAGTTACGTTTTGACAAGTTAAAGTTACGTTTTGACAAGATAAAGTAGGTTTTTTACAAGTTAAAATACGTTTTTGACAAGTTAAATTTACGTTTTGACAAGTAATTAAAGTTACATTTTAACACGTTAAAATACGTTTTTTACAAATTAAAGTATGTTTTTTACAAGTTTAAGTATGTTTTTTACCAGTTAAAGTACGTGTTTTACAAGTTGAGTGCATGCTTTACAAGTTAAAGTACGTTTTTTACAAGTTAAAGTTACGTTTTGACAAGTTAAACTATGTTTTTAACAAGTTAAACTTACGTTTTGACAAATTAAAGTTACGTTTTGACAAGTTAAAGTACGTTTTTTACAAGTTAAAGTACGTTTTTTACAAGTTAAATTACGTTTTTACAAGTTAAAGTCCATTTGTTACAAGTTAAACCACATTTTTGACAAGTTAAAGTACGTTTTTTCCAAGTTAATATATGTTTTTAACAAGTTAAACTTACGTTTTGACAAGTTAAAGTTACGTTTTGACAAGTTATGGTAGGTTTTTAACAAGTTAAAAGTACGTTTTGACAAGTTAAAGTTACGTTTTTACAAGTTAAAGTCCGTGTTTTACAAGTTAAAGTATGTTTTTAACAAGTTAAAGTTACGTTTTGACAAGTTAAAGTTACATTTTGACACGTTAAAATAGGTTTTTTACAAGTTAAAGTATGTTTTTTACCAGTTGAAATACGTTTTTTACAAGTTATAGTACGTTTTTTACAAGTTAAAGTACATTTTCTACAAGTTGAAGTACGTTTTTACAAGTTACATTTGTTACAGATTAAACCACATTTTTGACAAGTTAAAGTACGTTTTTTACTAGTGAATATATGTTTTTAACAAGTTAAACTTACGTCTTGACAAGTTAAAGTTATGTTTTAACAAGTTAAAGTAGGTTTTTTAAAAGTTAAAGTTACGGTTTGACAAGTAAAAGTATATTTTTTACAAGTTAAAGTACGTTTTTTACAAGTTAAAGTACGTTTTAACAATTTAAAGTTACATTTTGACAAGTTAAAGTTACATTTTGACATTTTAAATTACATTTTTTACAAGTTAAAGTACGTTTTTTACAAGTTAAAGTACGTTTTTTACAAGTTAAAGTACGTTTTTAACAAGTTAAAGTTACGTTTTGACAAGTTAAAGTTACGTTTTGACAAGTTAAAGTAGGTTTTTTACAAGTTAAAATACGTTTTGAACAAGTTAAAGTTATGTTATGACAAGTAATTAAAGTTACATTTTAACACGTTAAAATACGTTTTTTACGAATTAAAGTATGTTTTTTACAAGTTGAAGTACGTTTTTTACCAGTTAAAGTACGTGTTTTACAAGTTGAGTGCATGCTTTACAAGTTAAAGTACATTTTTTACAAGTTAAAGTTACGTTTTAACAACTTAAAGTTACGTTTTGACACATTAAAATTACATTTTGTCAAGTTAAAGTACGTTTTTTACAAGTTAAAGTTACGTTTTGACAAGTTAAACTATGTTTTTAACAAGTTAAACTTACGTTTTGACAAATTAAAGTTACGTTTTGACAAGTTAAAGTAGGTTTTTTACAAGTTAAAGTACGTTTTTTACAAGTTAAATTACGTTTTTACAAGTCAAAGTCCATTTGTTAAAAGTTAAACCACATTTTTGACAAGTTAAAGTACGTTTTTTACAAGTTAATATATGTTTTTAACAAGTTAAACTTACGTTTTGACAAGTTAAAGTTACGTTTTGACAAGTTAAAGTAGGTTTTTTAAAAGTTAAAAGTACGTTTGGACAAGTTAAAGTTACGTTTTTACAAGTTAAAGTACGTTTTTTACAAGTTAAAGTATGTTTTTAACAAGTTAAAGTTACGTTTTGACAAGTTAAAGTTACATTTTGACACGTTAAAATAGGTTTTTTACAAGTTAAAGTACGTTTTTTACCAGTTGAAATACGTTTTTTACAAGTTATAATACGTTTTTTACAAGTTAAAGTACATTTTTTACAAGTTGAAGTACGTTTTTACAAATTAACTTACATTTGTTACAGATTAAACCACATTTTTGACAAGTTAAAGTACGTTTTTTACTAGTGAATATATGTTTTTAACAAGTTAAACTTACGTCTTGACAAGTTAAAGTTATGTTTTAACAAGTTAAAGTAGGTTTTTTAAAAGTTAAAGTTACGGTTTGACAAGTAAAAGTATATTTTTTACAAGTTAAAGTACGTTTTTTACAAGTTAAAGTACGTTTTAACAATTTAAAGTTACATTTTTACAAGTTAAAGTTACATTTTGACATTTTAAATTACATTTTTTACAAGTTAAAGTACGTTTTTTACAAGTTAAAGTACGTTTTTAACAAGTTAAAGTTACGTTTTGACAAGTTAAAGTTACGTTTTGACAAGATAAAGTAGGTTTTTTACAAGTTAAAATACGTTTTTGACAAGTTAAATTTACGTTTTGACAAGTAATTAAAGTTACATTTTAACACGTTAAAATACGTTTTTTACAAATTAAAGTATGTTTTTTACAAGTTTAAGTATGTTTTTTACCAGTTAAAGTACGTGTTTTACAAGTTGAGTGCATGCTTTACAAGTTAAAGTACGTTTTTTACAAGTTAAAGTTACGTTTTGACAAGTTAAACTATGTTTTTAACAAGTTAAACTTACGTTTTGACAAATTAAAGTTACGTTTTGACAAGTTAAAGTAGGTTTTTTACAAGTTAAAGTACGTTTTTTACAAGTTAAATTACGTTTTTACAAGTTAAAGTCCATTTGTTACAAGTTAAACCACATTTTTGACAAGTTAAAGTACGTTTTTTACAAGTTAATATATGTTTTTAACAAGTTAAACTTACGTTTTGACAAGTTAAAGTTACGTTTTAACAAGTTAAACGTACGTTTTGACAAATTAAAGTTACGTTTTGACAAGTTAAAGTCCGTGTTTTACAAGTTAAAGTATGTTTTTAACAAGTTAAAGTTACGTTTTGACAAGTTAAAGTTACATTTTGACACGTTAAAATAGGTTTTTTACAAGTTAAAGTATGTTTTTTACCAGTTGAAATACGTTTTTTACAAGTTATAGTACGTTTTTTACAAGTTAAAGTACATTTTCTACAAGTTGAAGTACGTTTTTACAAGTTACATTTGTTACAGATTAAACCACATTTTTGACAAGTTAAAGTACGTTTTTTACTAGTGAATATATGTTTTTAACAAGTTAAACTTACGTCTTGACAAGTTAAAGTTATGTTTTAACAAGTTAAAGTAGGTTTTTTAAAAGTTAAAGTTACGGTTTGACAAGTAAAAGTATATTTTTTACAAGTTAAAGTACGTTTTTTACTAGTTAAAGTATGTTGTTAACAATTTAAAGTTACATTTTGACAAGTTAAAGTTATATTTTGACAATTTAAAGTTACATTTTTTACAAGTTAAAGTACGTTTTTTACAAGTTAAAGTACGTTTTTTACAAGTTAAAGTACGTTTTTAACAAGTTAAAGTTACGTTTTGACAAGTTAAAGTTACGTTTTGACAAGTTAAAGTAGGTTTTTTACAAGTTAAAATACGTTTTGAACAAGTTAAAGTTACGTTTTGACAAGTTATTAAAGTTACATTTTAACACGTTAAAATACGTTTTTTACGAATTAAAGTATGTTTTTTACAAGTTGAAGTACGTTTTTTACCAGTTAAAGTACGTGTTTTACAAGTTGAGTGCATGCTTTACAAGTTAAAGTACATTTTTTACAAGTTAAAGTTACGTTTTAACAACTTAAAGTTACGTTTTGACACATTAAAATTATATTTTGACAAGTTAAAGTACGTTTTTTACAAGTTAAAGTTACGTTTTGACAAGTTAAATTATGTTTTTAACAAGTTAAACTTACGTTTTGACAAATTAAAGTTACGTTTTGACAAGTTAAAGTACGTTTTTTACAAGTTAAAGTACGTTTTTTACAAGTTAAATTACGTTTTTACAAGTTAAAGTCCATTTGTTACAAGTTAAACCACATTTTTGACAAGTTAAAGTACGTTTTTTACAAGTTAATATATGTTTTTAACAAGTTAAATTTACGTTTTGACAAGTTAAAGTTACGTTTTGACAAGTTAAAGTAGGTTTTTTAAAAGTTAAAATTACGTTTTGACAAGTTAAAGTTACGTTTTTACAAGTTAAAGTACGTTTTTTACAAGTTAAAGTATGTTTTTAACAAGTTAAAGTTACGTTTTGACAAGTTAAAGTTACATTTTGACACGTTAAAATAGGTTTTTTACAAGTTAAAGTACGTTTTTTACCAGTTGAAATACGTTTTTTACAAGTTATAATACGTTTTTTACAAGTTAAAGTACATTTTTTACAAGTTAACTTACATTTGTTACAGATTAAACCACATTTTTGACAAGTTAAAGTACGTTTTTTACTAGTGAATATATGTTTTTAACAAGTTAAACTTACGTCTTGACAAGTTAAAGTTATGTTTTAACAAGTTAAAGTAGGTTTTTTAAAAGTTAAAGTTACGGTTTGACAAGTAAAAGTATATTTTTTACAAGTTAAAGTACGTTTTTTACAAGTTAAAGTACGTTTTAACAATTTAAAGTTACATTTTGACAAGTTAAAGTTACATTTTGACATTTTAAATTACATTTTTTACAAGTTAAAGTACGTTTTTTACAAGTTAAAGTACGTTTTTTACAAGTTAAAGTTACGTTTTGACAAGTTAAAGTTACGTTTTGACAAGTTAAAGTAGGTTTTTTACAAGTTAAAATACGTTTTTGACAAGTTAAATTTACGTTTTGACAAGTAATTAAAGTTACATTTTAACACGTTAAAATACGTTTTTTACAAATTAAAGTATGTTTTTTACAAGTTGAAGTACGTTTTTTACCAGTTAAAGTACGTGTTTTACAAGTTGAGTGCATGCTTTACAAGTTAAAGTACTTTTTTTACAAGTTAAAGTTACGTTTTAACAACTTAAAGTTACGTTTTGACACATTAAAATTATATTTTGTCAAGTTAAAGTACGTTTTTTACAAGTTAAAGTTACGTTTTGACAAGTTAAACTATGTTTTTAACAAGTTAAACTTACGTTTTGACAAATTAAAGTTACGTTTTGACAAGTTAAAGTACGTTTTTTACAAGTTAAAGTATGTTTTTTACAAGTTAAATTACGTTTTTACAAGTTAAAGTCCATTTGTTACAAGTTAAACCACATTTTTGACAAGTTAAAGTACGTTTTTTACAAGTTAATATATGTTTTTAACAAGTTAAACTTACGTTTTGACAAGTTGAAGTTACGTTTTGACAAGTTAAGGTAGGTTTTTTACAAGTTAAAAGTACGTTTTGACAAGTTAAATTTACGTTTTTACAAGTTAAAGTACGTTTTTTACAAGTTAAAGTATGTTTTTAACAAGTTAAAGTTACGTTTTGACAAGTTAAAGTTACATTTTGACACGTTAAAGTAGGTTTTTTACAAGTTAAAGTACGTTTTTTACCAGTTGAAGTACGTTTTTACAAGTTAACTTACATTTGTTACAGATTAAACCACATTTTTGACAAGTTAAAGTACGTTTTTTACTAGTGAATATATGTTTTTAACAAGTTAAACTTACGTCTTGACAAGTTAAAGTTATGTTTTAACAAGTTAAAGTAGGTTTTTTAAAAGTTAAAGTTACGGTTTGACAAGTAAAAGTATATTTTTTACAAGTTAAAGTACGTTTTTTACAAGTTAAAGTACGTTT
This sequence comes from Urtica urens, assembly GCA_958296335.1. NCBI lineage: Eukaryota > Viridiplantae > Streptophyta > Magnoliopsida > Rosales > Urticaceae > Urtica > Urtica urens. Next base: position 19,691 of record CATQIS010000033.1, on the reverse strand, counting down.
TAACAATTTAAAGTTACATTTTGACAAGTAAAAGTTACATTTTGACATTTTAAATTACATTTTTTACAAGTTAAAGTACGTTTTTTACAAGTTAAAGTACGTTTTTAACAAGGTAAAGTTACGTTTTGAAAAGTTAAAGTTACATTTTGACACGTTAAAATACATTTTTTATAAGTTACAGTATGTTTTTTACAAGTTGAAGTACGTTTTTTACAAGTTAAAGCAAGTGTTTTACAAGTTGAAGTACGTTTTTTACAAGTTGAAGTACGTTTTTTAGAAGTAAAAGTTACGTTTTGACACATTAAAGTACGTTTTTTACAAGTTAAAGTACGTTTTTTACAAGTTAAAGTTACGTTTTGACAAGTTAAATTACGATTTTAGCAAGTTATACTTACGTTTTGACAAATTAAAGTTACGTTTGAGAAGTTAAAGTAGGTTTTTTACAAGTTAAAGTACGTTTTTTCCAAGTTGAAGTACGTTTTTACAAGTTAAAGTACATTTGTTACAAGTTAAACCACATTTTTGACAAGTCAAAGTACGTGTTTTACTAGAGAATATATGTTTTTAACAAGTTAACTTACGTTTTGACAAGTTAAGGTAGGTTTTTTACAAGTTAAAATTACGTTTTGAAAAGTTAAAGTTACGTTTTGACAAGTTAAAGTAGGTTTTTTACAAGTTAAAATACGTTTTTGACAAGTTAAATTTACGTTTTGACAAGTTAAAGTTACATTTTAACACGTTAAAATATGTTTTTTACAAATTAAAGTATGTTTTTTACAAGTTGAAGTACGTTTTTTACCAGTTAAAGTACGTGTTTTACAAGTTGAGTGCATGCTTTACAAGTTAAAGTACATTTTTTACAAGTTAAAGTTACGTTTTAACAACATAAAGTTACGTTTTGACACATTAATATTATATTTTGTCAAGTTAAAGTATGTTTTTTACAAGTTAAAGTTACGTTTTGACAAGTTAAAGTATGTTTTTAACAAGTTAAACTTACGTTTTGACAAATTAAAGTTACGTTTTGACAAGTTAAAGTACATTTTTTACAAGTTAAAGTACGTTTTTTACAAGTTAAATTACGTTTTTACAAGTTAAAGTCCATTTGTTACAAGTTAAACCACATTTTTGACAAGTTAAAGTACGTTTTTTACAAGTTAATATATGTTTTTAACAAGTTAAACTTACGTTTTGACAAGTTAAAGATACGTTTTGACAAGTTAAGGTAGGTTTTTTACAAGTTAAAAGTACGTTTTGACAAGTTAAAGTTACGTTTTTTACAAGTTAAAGTACGTTTTTTGCAAGTTGAAGTACGTTTTTAACAAGTTAAAGTTACGTTTTGACAAGTTAAAGTTACATTTTGGCACGTTAAAATACATTTTTTATAAGTTACAGTATGTTTTTTACAAGTTGAAGTACGTTTTTTACAAGTTAAAGCAAGTGTTTTACAAGTTGAAGTACGTTTTTTACAAGTTGAAATACGTTTTTTAGAAGTTAAAGTTACGATTTGACACATTAAAATTACATTTTGACAAGTTAAAGTACGTTTTTTACAAGTTAAAGTTACGTTTTGACAAGTTAAATTACGGTTTTAGCAAGTTAAACTTACGTTTTGACAAATTAAAGTTACGTTGAAGAAGTTAAAGTAGGTTTTTTACAAGTTAAAAAACGTTTTTTCCAAGTTGAAGTACGTTTTTACAAGTTAAAGTACATTTGTTACAAGTTAAACCACATTTTTGACAAATCAAAGTACGTTTTTTACTAGAGAATATATGTTTTTAACAAGTTAACTTACGTTTTGACAAGTTAAAGTTACGTTTTGAAAAGTTAAAGTAGGTTTTTTAAAAGTTAAAGTTACGTTTTGAGAAGTTAAAGTACATTTTTTACAAGTTAAACTACGTTTTTTACAAGTTAAAGTACGTTTTTAACAAGTTAAAGTTACGTTTTCACAAGTTAAAGTTACATATTGACACGTTAAAATACGTTTTTTACAAGTTAAAGTACGTTTTCTACAAGTTAAAGCAAGTGTTTTACAAGTTGAAGAATGTTTTTTACAAGTTGAAGTACGTTTTTTACAAGTTAAAGTTACGTTTTAACAAGTTAAAGTTACGTTTTGACACATTAACATTACATTTTGAGAAGTTAAAGTTAAGTTTTGACAAGTTAAATTACGTTTTTAATAAGTTAAACTTAGGTTTTGACAAATTAAAGTTACGTTTTGACAAGTTAAAGTAGGTTTTTTACAGGTTAAAGTACGTTTTTTACAAGTTGAAGTACATTTTTACAAGTTAAAGTACATTTGTTACTAGTTTAACCACATTTTTGACAAGTTAAAGTACGGTTTTTACAAGTTAATGTATGTTTTTAAGAAGTTAAACTCACGTTTTCACAAGTTAAAGTTACGTTTTAACAAGTTAAGCTAAATTTTTTACAAGTTAAAATTATGTTTTGACAAGTTAAAGTTACGTTTTTACAAGTTAAAGTACGTTTTTTACAAGTTAAAGTATGTTTTGAACAAGTTAAAGTTACGTTTTGACAAGTTAAAGTTACATTTTGATACGTTAAAATACATTTTTTATAAGTTACAGTACATTTTTTACACGTTGAAGTACGTTTTTTACAAGTTAAAGAAAGTGTTTTACAAGTTGAAGTACGTTTTTAAAAGTTGAATTACGTTTTTTACAAGTTAAAGTTACGTTTTGACACATTAAAATTACATTTTGACAAGTTAAAGTACGTTTATTACAAGTTAAAGTTACGTTTTGACAAGTTAAGTTACGGTTTTAGCAAGTTAAACTTACGTTTTGACAAATTAAAGTTACGTTTGAGAAGTTAAAGTAGGTTTTTTACAAGTTAAAGTACGATTTTACAAGTTAAAGTACATTTGTTACAAGTTAAACCACATTTTTGACAAGTCAAAGTACGTTTTTTACTAGAGAATATATGTTTTTAACAAGTTAAAGTTACGTTTTGACAAGTTAAAGTTACGTTTTGACAAGTTAAAGTTACGTTTTGACAAGTTAAAGTACGTTTTTTACAAGTTAAATTACGTTTTTTACAAGTTAAAGTACGTTTTTAACAAGTTATAGTTACGTTTTCACAAGTTAAAGTTACAGTTTGACACGTTAAAATACGTTTTTTACAAGTTAAAATACGTTTTCTACAAGTTAAAGCAAGTGTTTTACATGTTGAAGTATGTTTTTTACAAGTTGAAGGAAGTTTTTTACAAGTTAAAGTTACGTTTTAACAACTTAAAGTTACGTTTTGACACATTAACATTACATTTTGAGAAGTTAAAGTTACCTTTTGACAAGGTAAATTACGTTTTTAATAAGTTAAACTTAGGTTTTGACAAATTAAAGTTACGTTTTGACAAGTTAAAGTAGGTTTTTTACAAGTTAAAGTACGTTTTTTACAAGTTGAAGTACATTTTTACAAGTTAAAGTACATTTGTTACTAGTTTAACCACATTTTTGACAAGTTAAAGTACGGTTTTTACAAGTTAATGTATGTTTTTAAGAAGTTAAACTCACGTTTTCACAAGTTAAAGTTACGTTTTAACAAGTTAAGGTAGGTTTTTTACAAGTTAAAATTATGTTTTGACAAGTTAAAGTTACGTTTTTACAAGTTAAAGTACGTTTTTTACAAGTTAAAGTATGTTTTGAACAAGTTAAAGTTACGTTTTGACACGTTAAAATACGTTTTTTACAAGTTAAAGTATGTTTTTTACCAGTTGAAGTACGTTTTTTACAAGTTATAGTACGTTTTTTACAAGTTAAAGTACATTTTTTACAAGTTGAAGTATGTTTTTACAAGTTAAAGTACATTTGTTACAAATTAAACCACATTTTTGACAAGTTAAAGTACGTTTTTTACTAGTGAATATATGTTTTTAACAAGTTAAACTTACGTCTTGAAAAGTTACAGTTACGTTTTGACAAGTTAAAGTAGGTTTCTTAAAAGTTAAAGTTACGGTTTGACAAGTAAAAGTATATTTTTTACAAGTTAAATAAGGTTTTTACAAGTTAAAGTACGTTTTTTACTAGTGAATATATGTTTTTAACAAGTTAAACTTACGTTTTGACAAGTTAAAGTTACGTTTTGAAAAGTTAAAGTAGGTTTTTTAAAAGTTAAAGTTACGTTTTGACAAGTTAAAGTACGTTTTTTACAAGTTAAAGTACGTTTTTTACAAGTTAAAGTACGTTTTTAACAAGTTAAAGTTACGTTTTGACAAGTTAAAGTTACATTTTGACACGTTAAAATACATTTTTTATAAGTTACAGTACATTTTTTACACGTTGAAGTACGTTTTTTACAAGTTAAAGAAAGTGTTTTACAAGTTGAAGTACGTTTTTAAAAGTTGAATTACGTTTTTTACAAGTTAAAGTTACGTTTTGACACATTAAAATTACATTTTGACAAGTTAAAGTACGTTTATTACAAGTTAAAGTTACGTTTTGACAAGTTAAGTTACGGTTTTAGCAAGTTAAACTTACGTTTTGACAAATTAAAGTTACGTTTGAGAAGTTAAAGTAGGTTTTTTACAAGTTAAAGTACGTTTTTTCCAAGTGAAGTACGATTTTACAAGTTAAAGTACATTTGTTACAAGTTAAACCACATTTTTGACAAGTCAAAGTACGTTTTTTACTAGAGAATATATGTTTTTAACAAGTTAAAGTTACGTTTTGACAAGTTAAAGTTACGTTTTGACAAGTTAAAGTTACGTTTTGACAAGTTAAAGTACGTTTTTTACAAGTTAAATTACGTTTTTTACAAGTTAAAGTACGTTTTTAACAAGTTAAAGTTACGTTTTCACAAGTTAAAGTTACAGTTTGACACGTTAAAATACGTTTTTTACAAGTTAAAATACGTTTTCTACAAGTTAAAGCAAGTGTTTTACATGTTGAAGTATGTTTTTTACAAGTTGAAGGAAGTTTTTTACAAGTTAAAGTTACGTTTTAACAACTTAAAGTTACGTTTTGACACATTAACATTACATTTTGAGAAGTTAAAGTTACCTTTTGACAAGGTAAATTACGTTTTTAATAAGTTAAACTTAGGTTTTGACAAATTAAAGTTACGTTTTGACAAGTTAAAGTAGGTTTTTTACAAGTTAAAGTACGTTTTTTACAAGTTGAAGTACATTTTTACAAGTTAAAGTACATTTGTTACTAGTTTAACCACATTTTTGACAAGTTAAAGTACGGTTTTTTCAAGTTAATGTATGTTTTTAAGAAGTTAAACTCACGTTTTCACAAGTTAAAGTTACGTTTTAACAAGTTAAGGTAGGTTTTTTACAAGTTAAAATTATGTTTTGACAAGTTAAAGTTACGTTTTTACAAGTTAAAGTACGTTTTTTACAAGTTAAAGTATGTTCTGAACAAGTTAAAGTTACGTTTTGACAAGTTAAAGTTACATTTTGACACGTTAAAATACGTTTTTTACAAGTTAAAGTATGTTTTTTACCAGTTGAAGTACGTTTTTTACAAGTTATAGTACGTTTTTTACAAGTTAAAGTACATTTTTTACAAGTTGAAGTATGTTTTTACAAGTTAAAGTACATTTGTTACAAATTAAACCACATTTTTGACAAGTTAAAGTACGTTTTTTACTAGTGAATATATGTTTTTAACAAGTTAAACTTACATCTTGACAAGTTAAAGTTACGTTTTGACAAGTTAAAGTAGGTTTCTTAAAAGTTAAAGTTACGGTTTGACAAGTAAAAGTATATTTTTTACAAGTTAAATAAGGTTTTTACAAGTTAAAGTACGTTTTTTACTAGTGAATATATGTTTTTAACAAGTTAAACTTACGTTTTGACAAGTTAAAGTTACGTTTTGAAAAGTTAAAGTAGGTTTTTTAAAAGTTAAAGTTACGTTTTGACAAGTTAAAGTACGTTTTTTACAAGTTAAAGTACGTTTTTTACAAGTTAAAGTACGTTTTTAACAAGTTAAAGTTACGTTTTGACAAGTTAAAGTTACATTTTGACACGTTAAAATACATTTTTTATAAGTTACAGTACATTTTTTACACGTTGAAGTACGTTTTTTACAAGTTAAAGAAAGTGTTTTACAAGTTGAAGTACGTTTTTAAAAGTTCAATTACGTTTTTTACAAGTTAAAGTTACGTTTTGACACATTAAAATTACATTTTGACAAGTTAAAGTACGTTTATTACAAGTTAAAGTTACGTTTTGACAAGTTAAGTTACGGTTTTAGCAAGTTAAACTTACGTTTTGACAAATTAAAGTTACGTTTGAGAAGTTAAAGTAGGTTTTTTACAAGTTAAAGTACGTTTTTTCCAAGTTGAAGTACGATTTTACAAGTTAAAGTACATTTGTTACAAGTTAAACCACATTTTTGACAAGTCAAAGTACGTTTTTTACTAGAGAATATATGTTTTTAACAAGTTAAAGTTACGTTTTGACAAGTTAAAGTTACGTTTTGACAAGTTAAAGTTACGTTTTGACAAGTTAAAGTACGTTTTTTACAAGTTAAATTACGTTTTTTACAAGTTAAAGTACGTTTTTAACAAGTTAAAGTTACGTTTTCACAAGTTAAAGTTACAGTTTGACACGTTAAAATACGTTTTTTACAAGTTAAAATACGTTTTCTACAAGTTAAAGCAAGTGTTTTACATGTTGAAGTATGTTTTTTACAAGTTGAAGGAAGTTTTTTACAAGTTAAAGTTACGTTTTAACAACTTAAAGTTACGTTTTGACATATTAACATTACATTTTGAGAAGTTAAAGTTACCTTTTGACAAGGTAAATTACGTTTTTAATAAGTTAAACTTAGGTTTTGACAAATTAAAGTTACGTTTTGACAAGTTAAAGTAGGTTTTTTACAAGTTAAAGTACGTTTTTTACAAGTTGAAGTACATTTTTACAAGTTAAAGTACATTTGTTACTAGTTTAACCACATTTTTGACAAGTTAAAGTACGGTTTTTACAAGTTAATGTATGTTTTTAAGAAGTTAAACTCACGTTTTCACAAGTTAAAGTTACGTTTTGACAAGTTAAGGTAGGTTTTTTACAAGTTAAAATTACGTTTTGACAAGTTAAAGTTACGTTTTTACAAGTTAAAGTACGTTTTTTTACAAGTTAAAGTACATTTTGAACAAGTTAAAGTTACGTTTTGACAAGTTAAAGTTACATTTTGACACGTTAAAATACGTTTTTTACAAGTTAAAGTACGTTTTTTACCAGTTGAAGTACGTTTTTTACAAGTTATAGTACGTTTTTTACAAGTTAAAGTACATTTTTTACAAGTTGAAGTACGTTTTTACAAGTTAAAGTACATTTGTTACAAATTAAACCACATTTTTTACAAGTTAAAGTACGTTTTTTACTAGTGAATATATGTTTTTAACAAGTTAAACTTACGTCTTGACAAGTTAAAGTTACGTTTTGACAAGTTAAAGTAGGTTTTTTAAAATTTAAAGTTACGGTTTGACAAGTAAAAGTATATTTTTTACAAGTTAAATAAGGTTTTTACAAGTTAAAGTACGTTTTTTACTAGTGAATATATGTTTTTAACAAGTTAAACTTACGTTTTGACAAGTTAAAGTTACGTTTTGAAAAGTTAAAGTAGGTTTTTTAAAAGTTAAAGTTACGTTTTGACAAGTTAAAGTACGTTTTTTACAAGTTAAAGTACGTTTTTTACAAGTTAAAGTACGTTTTTAACAAGTTAAAGTTACGTTTTGACAAGTTAAAGTTACATTTTGACACGTTAAAATACATTTTTTATAAGTTACAGTACATTTTTTACACGTTGAAGTACGTTTTTTACAAGTTAAAGAAAGTGTTTTACAAGTTGAAGTACGTTTTTTAAAAGTTGAATTACGTTTTTTACAAGTTAAAGTTACGTTTTGACACATTAAAATTACATTTTTACAAGTTAAAGTACGTTTATTACAAGTTAAAGTTACGTTTTGACAAGTTAAGTTACGGTTTTAGCAAGTTAAACTTACGTTTTGACAAATTAAAGTTACGTTTGAGAAGTTAAAGTAGGTTTTTTACAAGTTAAAGTACGTTTTTTCCAAGTTGAAGTACGATTTTACAAGTTAAAGTACATTTGTTACAAGTTAAACCACATTTTTGACAAGTCAAAGTACGTTTTTTACTAGAGAATATATGTTTTTAACAAGTTAAAATTACGTTTTGACAAGTTAAAGTTACGTTTTGATAAGTTAAAGTACGTTTTTTACAAGTTAAATTACGTTTTTTACAAGTTAAAGTACGTTTTTAACAAGTTAAAGTTACGTTTTCACAAGTTAAAGTTACATTTTGACACGTTAAAATACGTTTTTTACAAGTTAAAATACGTTTTCTACAAGTTAAAGCAAGTGTTTTACATGTTGAAGTATGTTTTTTACAAGTTGAAGGAAGTTTTTTACAAGTTAAAGTTACGTTTTAACAACTTAAAGTTACGTTTTGACACATTAACATTACATTTTGAGAAGTTAAAGTTACCTTTTGACAAGGTAAATTACGTTTTTAATAAGTTAAACTTACGTTTTAACAAATTAAAGTTACGTTTTTACAAGTTAAAGTAGGTTTTTTACAAGTTAAAGTACGTTTTTTACAAGTTGAAGTACATTTTTACAAGTTAAAGTACATTTGTTACTAGTTTAACCACATTTTTGACAAGTTAAAGTACGTTTTTTACAAGTTAATGTATGTTTTTAACAAGTTAAACTCACGTTTTGACAAGTTAAAGTTACGTTTTGACAAGTTAATATAGGTTTCTTACAAGTTAAAGTTACGTTTTGACCAGTTATAGTACGTTTTTTACAAGTTAAATTACGTTTTTTACAAATTAAAGTATGTTTTGAACCAGTTAAAGTTACGTTTTGACAAGTTAAAGTTACATTTTGATACGTTAAAATACGATTTTTACATGTTAAATTATGTTTTTTACAAGTTGAAATACGTTTTTTAGAAAATAAAGTAAGTATTTTACAAGTTGAAGTACATTTTTTACAAGTTAAAGTATATTTTTTACCAGTTAAAGTTACGTTTTAACAACTTGAAGCTACGTTTTGACACATTAAATTTACATTTTGACAAGTTAAAGTACGCTTTTTATAAGTTAAAGTACGTTTTTAACAAGTTAAAGCCACGATTTGACAAGTTAAAGTGCATTTTTTACAGGTTAAAGTTACGCTTTAACAACTTCAAGTTACGTTTTGACACATTAAAATTACATTTTGACAAGTTAAAGTACGTTTTTTACAAGTTAAAGTTACGTTTTGACAAGTTAAATTACGTTTTTAGCAAGTTAAACTTACGATTTGACAAATTAAAGTTACGTTTAAGAAGTTAAAGTATGTTTTTTACAAGTTAAAGTACGTTTTTTCCAAGTTGAAGTACGTTTTTACAAGTTAAAGTACATTTGTTACAAGTTAAACCACATTTTTGACAAGTTAAAGTACGTTTTTTTACTAGAGAATATATGTTTTTAACAAGTTAAATTTATGTTTTGACAAGTTAAAGTTACGTTTTGAAAGGTTAAAGTAGGTTTTTTAAAAGTTAAAGTTACGTTTTGACAAGTTAAAGTACGTTTTTTACAAGTTAAATTACGTTTTTTACAAGTTAAAGTACGTTTTTTAAAAGTTAAAGTTACGTTTTGACAAGTTAAAGTGTCAGATGAGCTTTTGGGGATAAAAAAAAGAAGAAGAGTACAGTACTATTTCCGGTGAACAAGGTTTTTTCCAAGTTAAAGTATGTTTTTTACAAGTTAAATTACGTTTTTTCAAAGTTGAAGTACGTTTTTACAAGTTAAAGTACATTTGTTACAAGTTAAACCACATTTTTGACAAGTCAAAGTACGTTTTTTACTAGAGAATATATGTTTTTAACAAGTTAACTTACGTTTTGACAAGTTAAGGTAGGTTATTTACAAGTTAAAATTACGTTTTGAAAAGTTAAAGTTACGTTTTGACAAGTTAAAGTACGTTTTTTACAAGTTAAAGTCTGTTTTTAACAAGTTAACGTTACGTTTTGACAAGTTAAAGTTACATTTTGACACGTTAAAATAGGTTTTTTACAAGTTAAAGTACGTTTTTTACAAGTTGAAGTACGTTTTTTACTAGTTAAAGTACGTGTTTTACAAGTTGAGTGCATGCTTTACAAGTTAAAGTACATTTTTTACAAGTTAAAGTTACGTTTTAACAACTTAAAGGTACGTTTTGACACATTAAAATTATATTTTGTCAAGTTAAAGTACGTTTTTTACAAGTTAAAGTTACGTTTTGACAAGATAAACTATTTTTTTAACAAGTTAAACTTACGTTTTGACAAATTAAAGTTACGTTTTGACAAGTTAAAGTACGTTTTTTACAAGTTAAAGTACGTTTTTTACAAGTTAAATTACGTTTTTACAAGTTAAAGTCCATTTGTTACAAGTTAAACCACATTTTTGACATGTTAAAGTACGTTTTTTACAAGTTAATATATGTTTTTAACAAGTTAAACTTACGTTTTGACAAGTTAAAGTTACGTTTTGACAAGTTAAGGTAGGTTTTTTAAATGTTAAAATTACGTTTTGACAAGTTAAAGTTACGTTTTTACAAGTTACAGTACGTTTTTTACAAGTTAAAGTGTGTTTTGAACAAGTTAAAATTACGTTTTGACAAGTTAAAGTTACATTTTGACACGTTAAAATACATTTTTTACAAGTTAAAGTATGTTTTTTACCATTTGAAGTACGTTTTTTACATGTTATAGTACGTTTTTTACAAGTTAAAGTACATTTTTTACAAGTTGAAGTACGTTTTTACAAGTTAAAGTACATTTGATACAAATTAAACCACATTTTTGACAAGTTAAAGTACGTTTTTTACTAGTGAATATATGTTTTTAACAAGTTAAACTTACGTCTTGACAAGTTAAAGTTACGTTTTGACAAGTTAAAGTAGGTTTTTTAAAAGTTAAAGTTACGGTTTGACAAGTAAAAGTATATTTTTTACAAGTTAAAGTACGTTTTTTACAAGTTAAAGTACGTTTTTAACAATTTAAAGTTACATTTTGACAAGTTAAATTTACATTTTGACATTTTAAATTACGTTTTTTACAAGTTAAAGTACGTTTTTTACAAGTTAAATTACGTTTTTTACAAGTAAAAGTACGTTTTAAACAAGTATAAGTTACGTTTTGAAAAGTTAAAGTTACATTTTGACACGTTAAAATACAGTTTTTATAAGTTAAAGTACGTTTTTTACAAGTTGAAGTACGTTTTTTACAAGTTAAAGCAAGTTATTTACAAGTTGAAGTACGTATTTTACAATTTGAAGTACGTTTTTTACAAGTTAAAGTTACGTTTTGACAAGTTAAATTACGGTTTTAGCAAGTTAAAGTTACGTTTTGACAAATTAAAGTTACGTTTGAGAAGTTAAAGTAGGTTTTTTACAAGTTAAAGTACGTTTTTTCCAAGTTGAAGTACGTTTTTACAAGTAAAAGTACATTTGTTACAAGTTAAACCACATTTTTGACAAGTCAAAGTACGTTTTTTACTAGAGAATATATGTTTTTAACAAGTTAACTTACGTTTTGACAAGTTAAAGTTAAGTTTTGAGAAGTTAAAGTAGGTTTTTTAAAAGTTAAAGCTACGTTTTGACAAGTTAAATTACGTTTTTTACAAGTTAATATACGTTTTTTTACAAGTTAAAATACGTTTTTAACAAGTTCAAGTTACGTTTTCATAACTTAAAGTTACATTTTGACACGTTAAAATACGTTTTTTACAAGTTAAAGTACGTTTTCTACAAGTTAAAGCAAGTGTTTTACAAGTTGAAGTACGTTTTTTACAAGTTGAAGTACGTTTTTTACAAGTTAAAGTACGTTTTTAACAAGTTAAAGTTACGTTTTCATAAGTTAAAGTTACATTTTGACACGTTAAAATACGTTTTTTACAAGTTCAAGTACGTTTTCTACAAGTTAAAGCAAGTGTTTTACAAGTTGAAGTACGTTTTTTACAAGTTGAAGTACGTTTTTTACAAGTTAAAATTGCGTTTTAACAACTTAAAAATACTTTTTGACACATTAACATTACATTTTGAGAAGTTAAAGTTATGTTTTGGCATGTTAAATTATGTTTTTAACAAGTTTAACTTACGTTTTGACAAATTAAAGTTACGTTTTGACAAGTTAAAGTAGGTTTTTTACAAGTTAAAGTATGTTTTTACAAGTTGAAGTACGTTTTTACAAGTTAAAGTACATTTGTTACAAGTTAAACCACATTTTTGACAAGTAAAACTATGTTTTTTACAAGGTAATGTATGTTTTTAGCTAGTTAAACTCACGTTTTGACAACTTAAAGTTACGTTTTGACAAGTTAATGTAGGTTTTTTACAAGTTAAAGTTACATTTTGACAAGTTAAAGTAGGATTTTTACAAGTTAAAGTACGTTTTTAACAAGTTGAATTTACGTTTTGACAAGTTAAAGTTACATTTTAACACGGTAAAATACGTTTTTTACAAGTTAAAGTTACGTTTTTACAAGTTAAAGTCCGTTTTTTACAAGTAAAAGTACGTTTTGAACAAGTTAAAGTTACGTTTTGACAAGTTAAAGTTACATTTTGACACGTTAAAATACGTTTATTAGAAGTTAAAGTACGTTTTTTACCAGTTGAAGTACGATTTTTACAAGTTAAAGTACGTTTTTTACAAGTTAAAGTACATTTTTTACAAATTAAAGTACGTTTTTACAAGTTAAAGTACATTTGTTACAAATTAAACCACATTTTTGAAAAGTTAAAGTACGTTTTTTACTAGTGAATATATGTTTTTAACAAGTTAAACATACGTCTTGACAAGTTAAAGTTACGTTTTGACAAGTTAAAGTACGTTTTTTACAAGTTAAAGTAGGTTTTTTACAAGTTGAATTACGTTTTTACAAGTTAAAGTACATTTGTTACAAGTTAAACCACATTTTTGACAAGTTAAAGTATGTTTTTTGTATGTTTTTAGCAAGTTAGACTCACGTTTTGACAAGTTAAAGTTACGTTTTGACAAGTCAATGTAGGTTTTTTACAAGTTAAAGTTACGTTTTAACAAGTTGAAGTAGGTTTTTTACAAGTTAAAGTACGTTTTTGACAAGTTAAATTTACGTTGTGACAAGTTAAAGTTACATTTTAACACGTTAAAATACGGTTTTTACAAATTAAAGTACGTTTTTTCCAAGTTGAAGTACGTTTTTTACTAGTTAAAGTACGTGTTTTACAAGTTGAGTGCATTCTTTACAAGTTAAAGTACATTTTTTACAACTTAAAGTTACGTTATAACAACTTAAAGCTACGTTTTGACACATTAAAATTATATTTTTTTCAAGTTAAACTACGTTTTTTACAAGTTAAAGTTACGTATTGACAAGTTAAACTATTTTTTTAACAAGTTAAACTTACGTTTTGACAGATTAAAGTTACGTTTTGAAAAGTTAAAGTAGGTTTTTTACAAGTTAAAGTACCTTTTTTACAAGTTAAATTTCCTTTTTACAAGTTAAAGTCCATTTGTTACAAGTTAAACCACATTTTTGACAAGTTAAAGTACGTTTTTTACAAGTTGATATATGTTTTTAACAAGTTAAACTTACGTTTTAGCAAAGTTAAAGTTACGTTTTGACAAGTTAAGGTAGGTTTTTTACAAGTTAAAATTACGTTTTGACAAGTTAAAGTTACGTTAATACAAGTTAAAGTACGTTTTTACAAGTTAAAGTACGTTTTGAACAAATTAAATGTACGTTTTGACAAGTTAAAGTTACATTTTGACACGTTAAAATATGCTTTTTATAAGTTAAAGTACGTTTTTTACCAGTTGAAGTACATTTTTTACAAGTTAAAGTACGTTTTTTACAAGTTAAAGTACATTTTTTACAAGTTGAGGTACGTTTTTACAAGTTAAAGTACATTTGTTACAAATTAAACCATATTTTTGAAAAGTTAAAGTACGTTTTTAACTAGTGAATATATCATTTTAACAAGTTAAACATAGGTCTTGACAAGTTAAAGTTACGTTTTGAGAAGTTAAAGTAGGTTTTTTACAAGTTAAAGTAGGTTTTTTACAAGTTGAAGTACGTTTTTACAAGTTAAAGTACATTTGTTACAAGTAAAACCACATTTTTGACAAGTAAAAGTATGTTTTTTACAAGTTAATGTATGTTTTTAGCAAGTTAAACTCACGTTTTGACAAGTTAAAGTTACGTTTTGACAAGTTAATGTAGGTTTTTTACAAGTTAAAGTTACGTTTTGACAAGTTAAAGTAGGTTTTTTACAAGTTAAAGTACATTTTTGACAAGTTAAATTTACGTTTTGACAAGTTAAAGTTACATTTTAACACATTAAAATACGTTTTTTACAAATTAAAGTACGTTTTTTACAAGTTGAAGTAAGTTTTTTACCAGTTAAAGTACGTGTTTTACAAGTTGAGTGCTTTCTTTACAAGTTAAAGTACATTTTTTACATGTTAAAGTTACGTTTTAACAACTTAAAGTTACGTTTTGACACATTAAAATTATATTTTGTCAAGTTAAAGTACGTTTTTTACAACTTCAAGTTACGTTTTGACAAGTTAAACTATGTTTTTAACAATTTAAACTTACGTTTTGACAGATTAAAGTTACGTTTTGACAAGTTAAAGTAGGTTTTTTACAAGTTAAAGTACGTTTTTTACAAGTTAAATTACCTTTGTATAAGTTAAAGTCCATTTGTTACAAGTTAAACCACATTTTTGACAAGTTAAAGTACCTTTTTTAAAAGTTAATATATGTTTTTAACAAGTTAAACTTACGTTTTGACAAGTTAAAGTTACGTTTTAACAAGTTAAGGTAGGTTTTTTACAACTTAAAATTACGTTTTGACAAGTTAAAGTTACGTTTTTACAAGTTAAAGTACGTTTTTTACAAGTTAAAGTACGTTTTGAACAAGTTAAAGTTACGTTTTGACAAGTTAAAGATACATTTTGACACGTTAAAATACGTTTTTTACAAGTTAAAGTACGTTTTTTACCAGTTGAAGTACGTTTTTACAAGTTAAAGTACGTTTTTTCCAAGTTAAAGTACATTTTTTACAAGTTGAACTACGTTTTTACAAGTTAAAGTACATTTGTTACAAATTAAACCACATTTTTGACAAGTTAAAGTACGTTTTTTACTAGTGAATATATATTTTTAACAAGTTAAACTTACGTCTTGACAAGTTAAAGTTACGCTTTGACAAGTTAAAGTAGGTTTTTTAAAAGTTAAAGTTACGTTTCGACAAGTAAAAGTACATTTTTTACAAGTTAAAGTACGTTTTTTATAAGTTAAAGTACGTTTTTAACAATTTAAAGTTACATTTTGACAAATTAAAGTTACATTTTGAAACGTTAAAATACATTTTTTATAAGTTACAGTACGTTTTTTACAAGTTATAGTACGTTTTTTACAAGTTAAAGTACGTTTTTAACAAGTTAAAGTTACATTTTCATAAGTTAAAGTTACATTTTGACACGTTAAAATACATTTTTTATAAGTTACAGTACGTTTTTTACAAGTTGAAGTATGTTTTTTACAAGTTAAAGCAAATGTTTTACAAGTTGAAGTACGTTTGTTACAAGTTAAAGTTACGTTTTGACACATCAAAACTACATTTTGACAAGTTAAAGTACGTTTTTAACAAGTTAAAGTTACGTTTTGACAAGTTAAATTACGTTTTTAGCAAGTTAAACTTACGTTTTGACAAATTAAAGTTACGTTTGAGAAGTGAAAGTACGTTTTTTCCAAGTTGAAGTACGTTTTTACAAGTAAAAGTACATTTGTTACAAGTTAAAGTACGTTTTTTACTAGAGAATATATTTTTTTAACAAGTTAAACTTACGTTTTGAAAAGTTAAAGTTACGTTTTGAAATGTTAAAGTAGGTTTTTTAAAAGTTAAAGTTACGTTTTGACAAGTTAAAGTACGTTTTTTATAAGTTACAATACGTTTTTTTACAAGTTGAAGTACGTTTTTTACAAGTTAAAGCAACTGTTTTACAAGTTGAAGTACATTTTTTACAAGTTGAAGTACGTTTTTTACAAGTTAAAGTTACGTTTTGACACATTAAAATTACATTTTGACAAGTTAAAGTACGTTTTTTCAAGTTAAAGTTACGTTTTGACAAGTTAAATTACGTTTTTAGCAAGTTAAACTTACGATTTGACAAATTAAAGTTACGTTTAAGAAGTTAAAGTATGTTTTTTACAAGTTAAAGTACGTTTTTTCCAAGTTGAAGTACGTTTTTACAAGTTAAAGTACATTTGTTACAAGTTAAACCACATTTTTGACAAGTTAAATTTACGTTTTGACAAGTTAAAGTTACGTTTTGAAAGGTTAAAGTAGATTTTTTAAAAGTTAAAGTTACGTTTTGACAAGTTAAAGTACGTTTTTTACAAGTTAAATTACGGTTTTTACAAGTTAAAGTACGTTTTTAACAAGTTAAAGTTACGTTTTGACAAGTTAAAGATACATTTTGACACGTTAAAATACCATTTTTACAAGTTAAAGTACGTTTTTTACCAGTTGAAGTACGTTTTTTACAAGTTAAAGTACGTTTTTTACAAGTTAATGTACATTTTTTACAAGTTGAACTAAGTTTTTACAAGTTAAAGTACATTTATTACGAATTAAACAACATTTTTGACAAGTTAAAGTACGTTTTTTACTAGTGAATATATATTTTTAACAAGTTAAACTTACGTCTTGACAAGTTAAAATTACGCTTTGACAGGTTAAAGTAGGTTTTTTAAAAGTTAAAGTTACGTTTCGACAAGTAAAAGTACATTTTTTACAAGTTAAAGTACGTTTTTTATAAGTTAAAGTACGTTTTTAACAATTTAAAGTTACATTTTGACAAATTAAAGTTACATTTTGACACGTTAAAATACATTTTTTATAAGTTACAGTACGTTTTTTACAAGTTAAAGTACGTTTTTTACAAGTTAAAGTACGTTTTTAACAAGTTATAGTTACATTTTGACAAGTTAAAGTTACATTTTGACACGTTAAAATACATTTTTAATAAGTTACATTACGCTTTTTACAAGTTGAAGTATGTTTTTTACAAGTTTAAGAAAATGTTTTACAAGTTGAAGTACGTTTTTTACAAGTTAAAGTTACGTTTTGACACATCAAAACAACATTCTGACAAGTTAAAGTACGTTTTTTACAAGTTAAAGTTACGTTTTGACAAGTTAAATTACGTTTTTAGCAAGTTAAACTTACGTTTTGACAAATTAAAGTTACGTTTGAGAAGTTAAAGTATGTTTTTTACAAGTGAAAGTACGTTTTTTCCAAGTTGAAGTACGTTTTTACAAGTAAAAGTACATTTGTTACATGTTAAACCACATTTTTGACAAGATAAAGTACGTTTTTTACTAGAGAATATATTTTTTTAACAAGTTAAACTTACGTTTTGAAAAGTTAAAGTTACGTTTTGAAATGTTAATGTAGGTTTTTTAAAAGTTATAGTTACGTTTTGACAAGTTAAAGTACGTTTTTTATAAGTTACAATACGTTTTTTACAAGTTGAAGTACGTTTTTTACAAGTTAAAGCAACTGTTTTACAAGTTGAAGTACATTTTTTACAAGTTGAAGTACGTTTTTTATAAGTTAAAGTTACGTTTTGACAAGTTAAATTACGTTTTTAGCAAGTTAAACTTACGTTTTTACAAATTAAAATTACGTTTCAGAAGTTAAAGTATGTTTTTTACAAGTGAAAGTACTTTTTTTCCAAGTGGAAGTACGTTTTTACAAGTAAAAGTACATTTGTTACAAGTTAAACCATATTTTTGACAAGTTAAAGTACGTTTTTTACTAGAGAATATATTTTTTTAACAAGTTAAACTTACGTTTTGGAAAGATAAAGTTACGTTTTGAAATGTTAAAGTAGGTTTTTTAAAAGTTAAAGTTACGTTTTGACAAGTTAAAGTACATTTTTTATAAGTTACAATACGTTTTTTACAAGTTGAAGTACGTTTTTTACAAGTTAAAGCAACTGTTTTACAAGTTGAAGTACATTTTTTACAAGTTGAAGTACATTTTTTACAAGTTAAAGTTACGTTTTGACACATTAAAATTACATTTTGACAAGTTAAAGTACGTTTTTTACAAGTTAAAGTTACGTTTTGACAAGTTAAATTACGTTTTTAGCAAGTTAAACTTACGATTTGACAAATTAAAGTTACGTTTAAGAAGTTAAAGTATGTTTTTTACAAGTAAAAGTACGTTTTTTCCAAGTTAAAGTACGTTTTTTACTAGAGAATATATGTTTTTAACAAGTTAAATTTACGTTTTGACAAGTTAAAGTTACGTTTTGAAAAGTTAAAGTAGGTTTTTTAAAAGTTAAAGTTACGTTTTGACAAGTTAAAGTACGTTTTTTACAAGTTAAATTACGGTTTTTACAAGTTAAAGTACGTTTTTAACAAGTTAAAGTTACATTTTCACAAGTTAAATTTACATTTTGACACGTTAAAATACGTTTTTTACAAGTTAAAGTACGTTTTCTACAAGTTAAAGCAAGTGTTTTACAAGTTGAAGTACGTTTTTTTACAAGTTGAAGTACGTTTTTGACAGTTAAAGTTACGTTTTAACAACTTAAAGTTACGGTTTGACACTTTAAAATTACATTTTGACAAGTTAAAGTTACGTTTTGAATATTGAAGTACGTTTTTTACAATTTAAATTACATGTTTTACAAGTTGAAGTACGTTCTTTTCAAGTTAAAGTACACTTTTAACAAGTTAAAGTTACGTTTTAACAACTTAAAGTTACGTTTTGACACATTAAAATTACATTTTGACAAGTTAAAGTACATTTTTTAAAAGTAAAAGTTACGTTTTGACAAGTTAAACGACGTTTTTAACAAGTTAAACCTACGTTTTGACAAATTAAATTTACGTTTTAACAAGTTAAAGTAGGTTTTTTACAAGTTAAAGTACGTTTTTTACAAGTTGAAGTACGTTTTTACAAGTTCAAGTCCATTTGTTACAAGTTAAACCACATTTTTGACAAATTAAAGTACGTTTTTTACAAGTTAATGTATATTTTTAACAAGTTAAACATACGTTTTGATAAGTTAAAGTTACGTTTTGCCAAGTTAAAATAGGTTTTTTTAAAGTTAAAGTTACGTATTGACAAGTTAATGTACATTTTTTGCAAGTTAAAGTACGTTTTTTACGAATTAAAGTACGTTTTGAACAAGTTAAAGTTACGTTTTGAACAAGTCAAAGTTACATTTTGACACGTTAAAATATGTTTTTTACAAGTTAAAGTACGTTTTTTACCAGTTAAAGTACGTTTTTTACAAGTTAAAGTACGTTTTTTACAAGTTAAAGTACGTTTTTTACCAGTTGAAGTACGTTTTTTACAAGTTAAAGTACGTTTTTTACATGTTAAAGTACGTTTTTTACAAGTTAAAGTACGTTTATTACAAGTTAAAGTACGTTTTTACAAGTTAAAGTACGTTTTTTACTAGTTAATATATGTTTTTAACAAGTTAAACTTACGTCTTGACAAGTTAAAGTTACGTTTTGACAAGTTAAAGTAGGTTTTTTAATAGTTAAAGTTACGTTTTGACAAGTAAAAGTATATTTTTGACAAGTTAAAGTACGTTTGTAACAATTTAAAGTTACGTTTTGACAAGTTAAAGTTACATTTTGACATGTTTAAGTACGTTTTTA